>CAUYQV010026883.1:0-29034 GCA_963574575.1 Galagoides demidoff | reverse complement strand
AGAGTTCTCTGAGAGTGAGATCTATTTTTGCTCTCCATTTCTTTTGATCTTTGCACTCCTGGGCTTCTTCAAAAGCTTTGTCTTCAGTATCAGAGATCCTTTCTTCTGCCTGTTGCACTCTGTTATGGAGGGATTCCACTGTGTCTTTCAGATCCTTGAGAGCTGCAACCTCTTGTCTCAGTATTTCAAAATCTTTGATCATTTTATCTTTGAAATCGTTGAGTTCTTGAGACATCTTTTGAATAATTTCTTGAGATATCTTTTGTATAATTTCTTGAGAAGTCTTTTGAATAATTTCTTGAATTCCTAATTCCTTCCTTTCTTCCAGTCTGTTAATCTTATTTGCTATCCACATTCTGAACTCAATTTCTGACATCTCAGCTGTTTGCTTGTGGAAGGGGTCTTCAATTGTGTCTTCCCCATTTTCCCTTGGAGGAGTTGATCTACTCTGGTTATTTGAGTTGCCAGAGTTTTTTTGCTGGTTCTGCCCCATGCTGAGTTTACCTTGTTTGGAGGCCTTATCAGAACCGTTCAGCTGGTGGGTTCTTCTGGTTGCCCAGAGAGACAGGCAGAGCGTTTCTGTTGTCTTCTCCCAGTTCTCGGGTGCTGGGGCAGCCAGGGTGCAGTGGAACAGCAACAGCTGCATGGGAGTGTGCGTGGCCGGATTAGACCTCTTTAGCCTGCCGAGTGACCAGGGGGCAGGAAAGTGGCAGCAGCCAGATCTGTCCTAGTTTGGCCCCTCTGGGGCAACTGGTGGAACAGGGGTACTGTAGTGCCTAGATCAGTCCTAGTTCAGCCCCACCAGAGTAGCTGGGGGGAAGTGGGGGACTCCTTCACCATCGCCCGTTGGATGCATGTGGCGCTAGCAAGCTGATCTGTGCCCTCGAGATATAAGTTTTCTATGCCATTTTCTCTAAAACTCAGTAAGAGCTTTGGTCATATGGGATGGATAAATTTAAAGCATTTTTATTTAAATGGCATAGTTTGAATCCAACTGTCCTTTTAAACTCCTAAGTTTTACCAGTCTCATGTCTGTTTTTTTTTTCTTTTATAGAGACAGTTTCACTTTGCCAGCCTTAGTAGAGTGCCATGGCATCACACAGCTCATAGCAACCTCCAACTCCTGGGCTTAGGCCATTCTCTTGCCTCAGCCTCCCAAGCAGCTGGGACCACAGGCACCCTCCAGAATGCCTGGCTAGTTTTCTGTTGCAGTTTGGCTGGGGCTGGGTTTGAACCCACCACCCTCAGTGAGCCACAGGTGCTGCCCATGTCTAAGATTTTAAAATTAAAACTATAAAGTCTTTATTTATGTCAGTCCTTATTATTTGTGGATGTGTACATGTTTATATATTGAATATATGGTGTCATTGACTTATATGTAAATGAGCACACATAAATTAAATGACTAATCCAAATACTTTTTAAGTTCGCATGACTTTAGGAATCTTTGGCAAGTAAAGATAGTTTTTAAGTTGTTGGTAAAATAAAATAGATACTTCTTCAGAACTTAATTTAGACATTTTTGATGGGGCCCCTTGGTCACATAGGTTTATACTATCTCCGATAGATGTTTTAAGATTAAAAAGCTATTGTTTTATGATATTTTAAAATACTTTCTCAGTCTGTCTTGGATCTCATATCTTTGGATTTGAGTCTTTAGATTCTGAGGTTTAGATAAGTGATCGTGTGAGG
The DNA here is from genome assembly GCA_963574575.1 of Galagoides demidoff. Taxonomy (NCBI): domain Eukaryota; kingdom Metazoa; phylum Chordata; class Mammalia; order Primates; family Galagidae; genus Galagoides; species Galagoides demidoff. The sequence continues at coordinate 27,342 of CAUYQV010026883.1, read as the reverse complement.
CCCGGAGACAGTGCCTTGGCTCTATTCTCTGTGATATAAGTGAAACATTTTTGTACACAGAACTTATAACAAAAATTGTAAAAAAAAAAAAAAGTTGAAAAGGAATATTTTTTTCCTTTTACATGAGAGAGAACTTTGTGTGGTCAATATGACAAGAAAAAAGAAGTTTTTGTCCTAAGATAAAATGCCAATATAAAAAAGAGAATATAAAAGAAAACTGAAAGTTTAAACAAGTTGTTAAGGTTTGTTGAAAAATTAATTTTGTAGAAAGAGTTTTGTATTGGATCAAGTTAGCCAAAATTAGAAGGGGATTATTTAATGTTTCTAAAAATTAAGCATATATATAGATATATATTTCTCATACTGATACTGGGCTGGAGTCTGGGCCCCTATGTCAGTATAACAGGTTATTCTTGGAATGTTCATCTGCTTTTTAATAAAAATTATGAAAGATTTTTAAAGATTTATAGAAATCTTATCTTGTGTTGTTAAAACTGAGTTTAGATCGATTTGCTTGTAAGGTTTAATTAAAATTAGCTTTATATTAATAATATAAAGATACAAAGAAAAAATGGTTTTGTGTTTTGAACAAGATTTTTGTAAAATTTAATGAATAACAAAAGTTTTGTTCATCTTTTGCATAAAAAGAAAAAAGGAAAAGACAAATTCTGTTAGTGTCATGCTCTCTTTATTAGTTTTTTCAATTGTTTGGAAAACTGAGTCTCCTCTCTATCAGAGAGTAAAGGTTTTTATGTTTAAAATGTTTAAATTATCATGTTGGTTTAAATAAATGACTAGTATTTTTATAGCTACCAGTGGTTCTTGATTAAGTGTTTTAAATCTTTAATGTTTGATATACCTCCCCAAATCACATTTCAGATTCTGAAACTGTCTTTTCCGAAACACCTGGAAATCCAACAGGCGCATACTACATATTAGGTTTATTTTGTATAGTACAAGTATGTAATAAATATTGTCAAATAAAAGATGATGTTTAACTTACTTTGAACTATATTATATAGATCTGTTATTAATATGTATTCTAAAATTATGGATTTCCAAAAATTCTAACATGCCATGGTATATTTTATTAGTTATAATAATAATTTTTATGTTAAAGTGTTATATGGCACAGAAATATCCAATTTTTTGTCAATTCTATGTTTAATGATGTGTATCATAAATATTTATCATCCACAATTATTATTTTACTTTGATTCTTCTCAAAAAGCAGTTTACAATTGGCTGTACTTCAAATTTGCTTTTTATTCAAGAAAATTCAAGAAGTAGGACCCTAAGAATGACTCTGAAATACAGTTTCCTGATAGCTTTGGAGATCATATCTTCAAACTAAACAAAGCTTTTCACAACTTTAATAAACCAATGCCTTCATAAAGATTGCTATACCACCATCAAATAGAACAAAACTTAATTGCATAGGACTAAGCTGATAAGAACACTAGAATGATTTTTATGACATTTTGTTTAAAACATTGCTGATTCTTTTTACATTATATTTTGTTTTCCAGAGTCAAGAAGACAACTTTTTTTCTTTTTGAACTCTATGTAGCTTATAATAATTGAGGAAAATATACCTTTGTGAGCAGATTTAAAACATTTGCCTTTTTCTCTACCTGATTTCTCCAGAATTTAAAATCTTTTCATAAGTATTTTTATATTATCACAATCTAGTTATTTGCATAAGTTCAATAACAATGTTTTCTATAACAGAACGCAAGCAGAGACACTGTTTTTTCTTAACCGAGTCTTTGACTACATATTTTCAGATATGTTCATATTTTGAGTTAGCTATAGCCAGACTGCTTTGAGAAGTTAAGGTTGACTTTATAGAGCTGATAAAAAGCCCATGGAAAGTAGTCTGGTACCTTGTCTACATGGTTCCTTTTCAAGGTTTCTGTCTTTGTAGTAAGCAAAAAATGTCACTTTCAGATGGGTTCAGAAACCTTAAGGTATTTTGTGGACCTTGAAAAGAGAGAGATTCGCCCAATTTGTACAGGTATTACAGGAGCAGATTAATGGTAAATCCTTGGCTTGGCTTCCTAGCCTCAGGCTTTTTAACATCTAATCCAAAATCCCTTATGAAAGTTCTAACAAAGCCAACTTAAAAGAGCCTATATGGCCAATCGTTATTCTTGCCATAACTGATGCAAATAATCAGGCCAAGTATGATGTCTAACCTTATTTTACAAGTAAATAGTCCTACAAAGATTTATCTTTGGTAAAAATAGGAACTGGAGAGGAAAAAAAAACCTTTAAAATATATATATAATGTACCTATTACTGAATTCTAGCCCTCTCCATTGTTTTTTTGAGATTTTTATCTTTTTTTTTTTAATAATCTAAACTAAATCCTATATTATTACCAGGCTAAATAAGTCTCTCTCTAAAGAAAAAAAAAAAAAAGACCACTATTAATTTTCTTTTTTTTTTCCTAATTAAATAAAAGCTGTGTACATTAATGCACTCATAGGGTACAGTGTGGTGTTTTCATATACAATTTGAAATATTTTCATCAAACTGGTTAACATAGCCTTTATGTCATTTTCTTAGTTATTGCCTTAAGATGTTTATATTCTACTTTTAGAGAGATTCACTTGTGCCCTTGTAAGGTAAACCATAGAAGTGATCCCACCAATCACCCTTTCTCCACCCATCCACCCCCTCCCCTCTCCCACCCCTCCCCATATTTTTAGGCTATAATTAGGTTATAGCTTTCATATAAATTAGTTTCATAATAGGGCTGTGTACATTGGATACTTTTTCCTCTATTCTTGTGATACTTTGCTAAGAAGAACATTTTCTAGTTCCATGTAAACATGAAGGAGGTAAAGTCTCCATCTTTCTTTATGGCTGCATGGTATTCCATGGTGTACATATGCCACATTTTATTGATCCATTCGTGGATCGATGGGCACTTGGGCTTCTTCCATGACCTAGCAATTATGAATTGGGCTGCAATAAACATTCTGATACAAAGATCTTTGTTGTAATGTGGTTTTTGGTCTTCTGGATATATACTTAATGAAGGAATCATAGGATCAAATAGCAGGTCTATTTTAGTTCTCTAAGTGTTCTCCAGACGTCTTTCCAAAAGGAATGTATTAGTTTGCATTCCCAATGGTGTAGATTCTTGACTCTGTTATTTCTCTTTGATGGGTATTGTTACTTGGCTTAGCTGCTTTGAGTCTGTCTTATGCCTACAGGATTCAAGGGGCAGTCAAAAGGATGGGCGGACAATTTGAGGATTCTTTTTCTGGCCCTTACCCTTGTGAGATTTACCTGCTTTCTCTGGTGGTTAAGGTTTGATGGCTACATTTTTTTTATTTCCCTGGCCAAAAGATGGCTTTTGTATGTGTGTCCCTGGTCTACCCCTGACCTAGGATAAAAGCCCTACACAGGGGACCCCACTGAAAGGCTCCTCAAGTACCCTCCTCTGAGCAAACATGCATTCTGCCCCAGATCTGTGTTCTGTTTGTTATCCAGGCCCTTCAGGCATCTGCTTCACTTCTTTTCATGTGCTAGGTCCAGGCTTTCTAATTATTTTCCGTAGAGTGGTATGTCCCATAGATATTAGTCTACAACATATGGAAATAATAACTTTCTACCTGAAAAACTGATCTTCCAAACTGCACAGATAGCATGGAAACTATGTATTACACTGAGGTGTGTTTAAATACAGTCTTTGCTTCCCTAGGGAAATCTCTCTTAATCACTGGTGAGTCCAGCACAGCTGGATAATTTCAAATATTCAGTGTCGGTCATCCGTGAGCATTTAGATTTTAGGAAATCTTTATCTACACTTTACCTGCACTGTACCTTTTTCTTCATCAGTATGGACGAATGTCATTATGTCAACATCAAATGGTATAGTTGAAAGTGACAGATCCCCTGGCCTTTGTTTTTAAAAGACTTTAAAAGAAAAAGAAAAAAATAAGCAGGAGAGGAAGTGGACAGTTCTGACCAGGAGGAGATTTAGGGACTTCCACAAGACCTTTGACTTCTGTCCCTGTTGTAGGTGTGATTTCTAGGACAGCCTGCTCTGACTAAATTCTTCTTGAAACAGAATTTAATCTCCCTTAGCTTATTTAGCAGATTCACCAATTGACTGAGTACATATTTATTTTCTAAATTTTTACCACTCCTTCCTAATTGTATTTTTTAATACTTACCTCTACTTCCCACCTCACCTCTCGTTTACCTACTATTCTTAATATAACTTCTTCCTTGAGTGTTCTGGAACCTTCCCGTTGTTCTCAAATCCCTACAGGTTCATGGCAGAGACAGATTACAAAAGGCTACATTTCTTTCCTTCCTTGACTTCATCCATTTGTTCCCAACAGCTGACTTCGCATTCTTCTTGAAATAATATAAATATTTGCTTAGGATTTTGTCCCAATACCCCACTTGGTGAGACATCATTGCTAATAAAACAGCAGGGAAATGTCACAGAGAATTTTCTACATCCTACAACTTAATGACTAACAGGGATCTTTATTTAATTAAATTTTATATCTGTTTTATTTCCACTCTTTCATAACACTGGATTTCTCTGGGCCCTTATTTGCATTTTTCAGTTCTTTTATGTTAATGATATCTTAAATTCTTGGCTAGACCTGAGCAGAAAGGTCATTTTCCCTTGAATATGAGAAGCAAATGGATTTTACCTCTTAGACACACTCCAAATTTCTCAGCAATTTCAGAGGGAAGCAGGCACCGACCAGGGCCATCATGCAGGGGTCTCTAAAATCCCGCAGGCCTGGACATATCATCAAAGTGGTCAGACAAGGCACAAAGAAGCCGTCAGAGATGATTTTTCAAATGTTCTTTATATGGAGATTGAATGAAAGATAATTTGATTTATATGGATCTAAAATAGTCCTACAGTACTCACTCTCTTTCAGGCACTGTTCACATTAGCCCAACTGTGGTGGGCTTGGTTACCCTCGTTATTGTAAAGGTCAGGATCTTGTGTAAGGTCAGACACTTAGATTTTGGGTTCTCTGGGGTGTGTGCTCTGGCAGTTGATTCTAGAGTCGGTGCCCTCACCTGATACACCACACTTGGTTCTTAGTATAAGTCACTTATTCCTGATATGGGACAGGACTTCAAGAAAGGACCCAAATCCCATTATAAATGCATTCTGTTCCTGAATTCTCAAGGAACAGAGATGCCAGGATAAAAGAAGGTGCCCAGATAATCTTAGACTATATAGGTAAATACAAATGGTAATAAATGGGATGGGAACCCATCCCGTATCAGACTGCACCATATGAAATTACTGTCTTTTTATATCAAAAAAGAATGAATATTGACAACTTCAAATAGTCTAGTCTAATATTAAATCAGGATGCTTGGAATAGATACTCAAAGGGAAACCTTATTAGTAGGTTGGAATGAAAACCCTAGCCGTGGCTGGACGAGATGGCTGAGGTTACATGTTCTTACAGGTCGCCTTGTGGACAGGGAGTGTAGGAAAGTAGAGATGTGCTAGGTCTTATCTTAGTGAGGAGGGGCACAGCTTAGAACAAGAATGCCTTGGTGTAGGGAACTGGGGGTCAGATCTTATTTTTGTAGAATGCTGGAGAAACACGTGTTTGATTACAAAAATCAGAAGAAGCAAGGTAGTCCTGGGAAACTGATCTTCCCTGTAGCTTGTAGCCAGAGTCCACAGAACAGGCAGGCCAGGAAGGGTGGTGGGTGTTCAGGAGTAGATAAAATCCCTTAGTGAATGGGAAAAGAAACTTCGCCCACCTGGTCCCAGCCTCATTCTCTGTGGGTGGCATCCTCCACAGCTGTACGGAGTCTAAATATGCTGGGGTCTTTTATGAGCCGCCTCTGGGGGAACACAGCAGTGTAAAAATACTGTGACCTCAAGAAATTGCCCTGCTTTGAACTCTTTGGGCAAAGTTGTAAACATTACTGACATTTCTTGATGTCAATTTGATTGTACTTCCTAGCATTCTTCCTTAATTGGCTTTGACTGGACAATACTTACTCATAATTACAGGAATCTTAATAATCACATCTACAATTGTCCAAAAGACTTTAAAAAACTAGAGCACAGAACTAAGATCGCTTGAGAACAGAATGTTTAAGAATGAGTTTAGTGCTCTTGAGAATGGTTAAAAGCAAGTTTTAGGTCAAACCTTAAGGGCCATGTTTGTCCCTTCTTTCCATTTCATTTCCCTTGTCTAGTGGACAGGTTGCTGTCTGGGTGATCATGTTCCCTGAGCAGGGAGTATTTCGATTACTCTTAGAGAAGGTTGTGATTCCCTTTTTACTTTCCATACAGAATTTGTATACTTCCGGAGACACATCACACTTCCACTTCGATCTAACTCCAGGGTTATTCAAAAGGAAATGTAAAATTCAGAATGGTGGAAAACACTATAATTTAAAAACATTGTTTAATATGTCACTTTTTCGTATGGTGTCCCAAATTTAGTGGAAAGGAGTAAATGCATTAATAACCTCTGACATTAGAGCAAACTACAAAGAAGGTTACTTAAACTGGAAATAGCTTGACTTCTGATCTTCTGGGAGAGAGGGCTAAATGGAATCTGTAGCATTCTTGACAGGCTATACATCTGTGGGAATGTTATTGTATGCTAGAGAAAAATTCTACCTATTAATGGGAATGCACTGCCTACTGGCGACCATCTACAAATATGGAGGAGGTTAGAGAGGACAAATCATTCCCTTAATAAGAATGGGCAAGTACTTTGATATGTTTAATCCATAGATCACTTTCCCTCCCTGTAGTTTGGCTGAGAAGTTACAAATATTAAGGAAACAACCAACCAAAGAAGGAAAGAAAAAACAAATTAAAAAAGAGGGGTTGGGGAAGAGAAGAAAAGATAAGGTCTGCTGAGATGGTACAGATTCCATGTGGAGTTCTGGAATGAAACAAGAGCAGACTTCAGACAAATCTAAGCCGGACTCTGTCTGCTGAGGAGTGCTCTGGGTTTGGGGGAAATTGATCTTTGTTTCATTCGTTATCTCAGTAAACACTCTGGGAGTGTGCTGGAATTGTTTGTGTTAGTGGTTTCTGGTGAGTGGGTCAGTCTTGAGAACACCCAGGAATAAGGAAGATCTAGAAATAAAACCTTCCATGAGAATAGTGAAAAGAGCTTCTCCCATCTGGGGGAATCCTCACTCCTTGTTGGTGACCCCCCCTCCCATTCCATAGCCATTGTTATTTAAAGTTATTTTGTGCCCTGTTCTGTTCAGATCTTTTCATCAATGACACTGTTATCCTATTTGTACCCAACAGTACAAGTTTAACTACCAGTAGAATGAGATAGCAGAATTAACTTCTAAATAGGAAGAAGGAAATGAAAAAATATGTATGGGATAGTCAAAGTTATCACAGTATGAAAAGTGCAGTCATGAAATCAAAGGTATAGTTGGAAACTAAAAGTGGCCATGATAAATTCCCCCATTAAAAGAGAAAGACTGAGAGATTATGTTTTAAAAAGCACATATTTTTTGAGTGAAACATACTGAAAAACTAAATAATGATGAATAGATGAAAATAGTGGATTGGCAATAATAATAATATCAGGCAAATTCCGCACAGAGGAGAGGTCAGCAAACATACTATGAGTAGCAGGGGGGACTTAACAGAATTGGAATCATCCCAGTTTTCTAATGGGTAACACCAGGCCCCTAAACCCTAAGCCAGTCCAGGCATCTGGTGACCTCTCTCTCCCCTGGCAGAGGCTCTCTCTGCTTGGGTAAGCCCAAAGTTGGCCCACGCTCATGCTCAATATCAACAAAATCTCCAGGCAGAATAAAAGAAAACAGCTGGAGGTCATCAGCTCACCTCAGAAAGGTTCTTGGTCCTTGGGATTTTAGTTGTTCTAATAATCCTTGTTTACATAGCTCTCTGATGCATTTGAACATAGGTTTTTTGTTTTGCTTTGTTTTATTTTAAATTTGGCTTTTCTACTGGTTGAAGTAGGAGGACTGGTTTGCCCTGGCCTCCTACCTCCTATATGAGGTGGAAATTCCAGCTGTCAGTTAATCCTCCATTCAGTCGTCTCCCTCTTCATCCATCCCTGCCACTCCCAGACTCTGTAACTGCAAAGTCCCTCAAATTCTGTCTCCTCTTTTCTTCATGGCCTATTTTAGTTTAGTTATTCACTTACCTTTCCAGGATGATTGCACTGAATTTCCCCACCTCCAGTCTCTCTACTGTACGACCAGAGCTCTAGACACTTCTACAAACCGATCATTGGTAAGTGTGTCTCTAATGGTGCTGTTCTCCAACTAAAATATTTCCATGGCTTTCTGTCATGATTTAATGCCAATTTTTTCCCCAAGATATCTCTCATTTTGTGATTCATGGCGCTTATGCCTCATCCAAACCTCACTCTCCTAGGGTTCCTTTAACCCATACATTGCCAATATTTGTCCTTTGTCTATGCTAATTCTTTCTACTTCAGAAGTTAAAATAGCAAGCAACTCATCATTTCCCCCTATATACCTGCTGATAGAAATTCCAGCTGTGATTCAAGTCCCTAGTTGAATGCTGACTCTTCCATGAAATCTCTGTTTACACTCAAACAGGATCTCATGATTTTGCCAAAGTCTTCCTGGTAGATAACGTTTACTTGCTTTTTGGCACTTGTGAAATTCAATCCTACCTTACATTGATTTCTGTATCTCCATTACTAAAATGTAAAATACTGATGCCAGGGGCCTCTTTGTACTAGCTTGTCAAATATACATTTATTAAACCCTTTTGCACAACAAAGGACAATAAATATTTGTAAACGAAGAGAAGAATGAGCCTCAGAAGTGATCAGATGTGATGTCTAATTGTATACAGAGGTTTTTTTTTTTTTTTTTATGTGGGAACCTATTCTGTCCCTTTTTCTTTTTGTTTCTCACCATATTTCTGTAATACTGGGGGTAAGAGGTATTCGGATTGCTTCACGAATGCTCAGAGCAAAGTGAACCTCCGACACGTCTTACTGTTTTAGCTTTATCACCTTCGAAGCCATGGTAGAGAGAGAGATGATTTGGAGGAAGTGCAAAGTAAGTGCTCTCAGCAGCATGATGTACTTGTCTTAACTCATGGTTCAACTTCAAATTTAAATATTCAGTATTGGTCTTTAAAGTGTTTTTAGCACCACGGAAGAATAACATAATTCAAATACAAAATGCTATTACGTTGTTAGCCTCTCACCTCCTCTGTTTATGAGGTCATATTTATTACTCACGCAGTGGGTATTTTATATTTCTGCAAAGCCTTCCCAGAAACTGTCTTGCCCTAAATAAAACCATTCAATGTGAAGATCCATAGTTTTAAAATAAAAATAAGTGATGAAACTGTGTAAAATGATCTGTTAAACCGCATTTGGAACCAAAAAAATCAATTAGAAACTTTATAAATGCAGCAGAAAAACATGTATTTGTGCATCAGCTGAAGTCTGTAGCCTGCAAAGTATCAACTGTCACATTCTATAAAACTCTGTGAGTCATAAGGTTCCAACGAGCACTTATCACGGCGTGTCATCAGCCTGTGTGAACTCAGCTTGCAGAAAACAAGGGTCTCAAGTCTGAAATGATTAATAACGGAGTTGAAAGAGATTATAAAATGAAGGCTCTTTCCTACCACTGCATAATCTGTTATAAATTACTGTCATTGTATCTACATAAGAAAACATAAAATTACTTCATTCAGCAAACCTGATTTTAAAACGTGCAAACTAATAAATGTAAGTCATGTAAATAAAACAATGTCTGTATGTAGTATCGTGATGTGCATAATTTTGCTTTGGTTTTAAATTTAGCTTTTCTACTGGTTTTCAACTCTCAACTCCAGGAATGGAGAGCAACATGGAAGGACAGCAGAAATGAGAAGCCAGACTGCCTGGGGTCCGGTCCCCAGCCCAACACTTAGCTGGACAGCATTGGCAAGATAATTAAAATTGAGGTTTCAGGTGGGCCTAGGGGCTCAGGCCTATAATCCTAGCACTCTGGGAGGCCAAGGCAGGTGGATTGTCTGAGCTTAGCAATTTGAGACCAGCCTGAGCAAGACTGAGACCCCATCTCTAAAAAATTAGCCGGGTGCTATGATGGGCACCTGTAGTGCTACTCCGGAGGCCGAGGCAAGAGGATCGTTTGAGCCCAAAGTTTGAGGTTTCTGCGAACCACAATGGCCACAGCACTCAAAATACTAAAAAAAAATAAATAAATCAAGGTTTCTGGTATGTTGTTTGCCTTGGTTGGAGTATTGGTTATTGGGTCCATACATTTGTCAATACCCACTTAACTGAACATTTAAGATCTGTACATTTGTTTTGTATAAATTATATGTCAATAAAAAAAGACAACATTGTTTAAAAAATCAGCATTCCTGTATGTTGGGAAGAATCACAGCAGTTACTGCCTATGTTTGTCATGTGGATTAAATAAGATAATGCTTATAAAATGACCCACAAAGCATAACTATTATTATTTGAATTAGTAACAAAAATTTTGTAAGATAAATATTATTGTATTTTCTTGCTTTAAAGTAATGAGGAAAAAACATCTCAGAAATGTGTACTGTAGGTCTTCAGTATCTCTGGCAGATTGGTTTCAGAACCCCCCTCGGATACCCAAACCAGCAGAAGGTCAAGCCCTTGATATAAAATTGAGTAATACATGGATTTGTGTATAACCCATGCACAGCCTCTCATATAATTTAAATCATCTCTGGATTACTTCTAAGACTTAATGCAATGTAAATACTATGTAAATAGCTGTAATTTATTGAATTGGGAAAGATGACAAGATAAAAGAGTTTGGTACAGATGCGATATGTTTCTGGATATTTCAATCTGTGGGTGTTTGAATATGTGAAGGCACAACCAAGCGTACTCGGGGCTGCCTGGACTAACTCGCCATAGATTGGAAGCTGAGCTTTAAATCCTGGCCTGGTGAATGTCAAAGTTTTCTTCACTCTAATTGAAAATTACAGTGTGGACTCTTTTAAGGGACTTTGGCTGGATCAAATGAATAGTTTGGTATAGGTTCTGTTTTTTTTTTCTTGTAGTTTAACCATGGGAAAAGAGCTCAAGTGATTCAACTGTGCTAGCGAAAATATTCTGAACCCAGAAAATTCAAATTTGAAAGTTTGCAATTGAAGTTCTAAGAGATACATCAGGGAGGGATGAAACTATTATGGAAAGCAGAAGCTTCATTCTTTCTGTTAGATGCTAAGGGAACGTTCTGCTATTTCATATCTGGTTAGAACTGGTGCCTTTCAGACTGACAGCCTAATGGATAATACTACAAAATAGACAAAAAGAAAACTTTGCATATGCCTTTTTGGGGCTTATGAAAAAATATACGTAGATATGAGACTGGCTACAGACATGTTGGTTATGTGATCTGAGTAAAAGGAAAACCACTATGAACTATACGGCTCATCTATGTAAAGCTACTTTCAAATGCACAAGTTGTAGGTTGTGAAATAGTCACCTACAATTATCACTTTGTGTAAATGTTCCTATATTCTGCTTGATTTTTTAGTTCATCAACCTTTCAAATGTGACCTTGAGAATTAAGTAACATCTTAAGTAATAAATCAGCAGCTTTGATTCTCTATCAGTATTATAAACTCGTTCATAGCTTAAGATCCATTCTGTCCGATTTTTTGATATTCTGATATTTTAAATAAACTGTGTATAGGGTTTGACTATTCTTTTGGAAGCTTCATTTACTATAGATTAGTAGCAGCATCTTCATATTAAAAAATTAATATGTTTCTTTTACTCATTTACCAAAATAGTACTAGCTATTCGTTTAACTAACTAAACTCATCTCGTTTACCCAATTATTGTTAAGATATTTATACTCTATAGTAATAGAGCTGACATGTACCCTTGCTGTCACTCCGAAAGTAAAACACCTGCCGGAAGTGGGATTCATACACCACGGCTTCCTCAAGAACTTTCACTTTAGTGAAGGGAAACAGCTTTCACGGTGAAACCACTCATAAAAATCAATATCATAAGGACGTCGCTTATTCCAAGAGCAGCAGCATCAAAGTAAAAAAGGCATTTCTGAAAAGGCAGGGAAGTTTAGATCTGAAAGTTTACAACTTAAAAGCTTATATTTGTTACTGTGAGAACATGGGGGATTTGATAGAGGGTGAGCCGAGAGGGACCAAAATTAACAGATAACACACACAAAAAATGCAAGATTAGCAATCCAAGAATAGAAAAAAATAAGAACTAGTATAACTACAAATTTCAAGTAGTAGAAAAAAGAGATATAAGTATTAGGATGGTTGGAGCCAGATTATGAAAGTCTGAAAGTTCCAGGATGAAGAGTTTGGACTTTCAACCCCCAACCTATGAAATCCTGGCTTTAGCTGTATTCTAAAGAGCGATGTTCAAACTGTGGTCCAAGGAACCCTGCAGGCCTCCATGAGACTCTTTAGGAAGTCCACAAAGTCAAAACTATTTTCTAATAATACTAAAGCAGCAGTAGCAATTGTCACTCTCTTTGTCCCATGAGTTTCCAGTGAAGTGTTCCATGATGGGTGACACCACAAAGCACCAAATGCAGAAGCAGCTGTAAGAATCCAGGTGTTTTCTCTTACGCCAGACATCACAGAGACTCATAAAGACAGAAACACGTGCCGTTCTTCTCAGGGACCAGGTTTCTGTCTTGAAAACCATAACTCTGTTTCATAAAAATATGCTATTTCCATTGACATACGAAGGTTCATAGTTAATTATTTGGATATAAATTAATAAATATATTTTTGGAAGTGTTCAGTTTCTATTTCTTTTTTTATTAAATCATAAACACATAGCTCATATATACATTAATGCATTTATGGGGTACAGTGTCCTGATTTCATATAGAATTAGGAACGCTTACATCATGCTGGTTGATATATACCTCATCTCGTTTACCTAATTATTAAGATATTTATACTCTATAGTAATAGAGCTGACAGGTACCCTTGATTATGCACCATAAGTGTTATTTTTAAGATAAATTTTAAAGAAGCTATAAACCACCTACACAAAAGCACTTCGCAGTCTTCACAATTTTTAAGTTTAAGAGCAATTACTTTGATCTTGATACAGACTCAAGTATGACCTCTAGTGGATACATCCAGCCATTTTGTAAATTGCCTCTGTATAGTGACCTCTGATGCAGTCACTAAAATAAATAAATAAATCACTTGCAATTCCATCATCATTTCTTCTTGACACTTCGTTCAGCATCTCCTATCATAAGTGTCAAATCTAATTTCAGCTACATTGGCTCAGGCCAGGGTTTTCCATGGGATTCCTGGACCCCCTGCTTCATAGCCACCTGTGATGAAGGAGATTCCTGGGTCCAACCCAGAACTTTCACTCAGAGTCTTTTGTGCTAACACCATCTACATTCTATCAAGAGTCTCTCAGAGCTCTTATAAACACTCACGTGAAGATTCTTCCTTGGGTATATTTGTGCTGCACTGAGGAGTTTACAAAGAATCATGGCTAAAGGGTGGTCGAGATTCACACAGAGTCACATTTTTACTCAGGTTTAATTTCAGTTGCCACAGACTTTTTATTAAATTTTATTAAATAAGGTGCTTTTTCACTAGAGGGTATCTTGTTATCAGGAAGAAATTAAGAACCCTGAAATTTACAGGGCTGGTGTAAGGATGGGAAGTCCCTATAGATCCCCAGTGAGACCTTAATTCATCAGAGAACAGTTCTACCCTCAGAAAGGAGGAAAGCCTGAGTTAAACCTGTACTTCTAAAACTTTCATGTGCAAGGGAATCGCTAGCGATTGCAAAGTCTGAAATATTTACTATCTGGCCATCTGCAGAAAGTTTGCCTACCTCTTGTTCTAAATCAGTGCTTTTTAAACTTTAATGAACAAATCAATCTTCTGGGAATCTTGTTAAAATGTAGATTCTGACTTAGTGGATCTGGGTCCAAGATTCTTCTTTCTAATTAGCTCCCGGGAGATGATGCTGGCTGGCTGGCCACTGGAGAGCAGGTTTGCAATACAGAGCCTTAGGCCCTCTGAGTCGGCAGCTGCCCTTCACCTGCATTCACAGGTGGTCCTCATGTACGTCCCAGGCGACACAGGTGATCCTCCTGCCTGTTACAGATGATGTCACAACCCCTAGCACAGACTACAAAAAAAAGCCTGCTTTTGACTTCAGACACAGCTGGATTAGAATTCCACTCTCAGTTACTAGGCATGAAAATGCAGCATGCAATCCCAGCTCCCCAAACCTCAGCTTTTTCATCTCCAATGTGAGGACAGAAAACCTTTTCCCACCCACATCATAACCTTGTTGTGAAAGTCAAATGTGACAATAGAAGCAGTTTGTGACTAACAGCTAGCACGTCTCGATGGCTTACTGCATGTAAGCTGCCGCTGGGAATAACTTACAAAGAAATTGAGATTCAGAGTGGTGAGACAACTTGCCCGAATTCACGTCCCTCCCTAGCGAAGGGTGGCACTGGCATTCCTCCTTGGGCAGCAGCAGCCCGGTCCTGTACTCCGTGACCACACCACAGCGCCACCTCCAAGGACTCCCAGCCTTATTCAAATGTCTATGTTGATGATTTCTATTTATTTATTTATTTATTTATTGTGTGTGAACCTGTTCTGAGACGCATCTCCACGCACAAAACGAAAGAGGTCTGCAGTCTGCGCCAGGGAGAAAAATGCTGCAGACCTTAGTACACACACTTGACCTTACCAAAAAAGCCAGAAGGCAGTGGAGTAAAACCAAAGTCAGCCTAATCAACTTCCTATGTTAGAGCAACTTTATTTAACAAAGATCAAGCTCTCAGAAAGCGAGGCAGGCTTCTATGACGGCTACATCCCACACTGGAAACACAGCAGCAGCGTGTAAGGACCCCGTTAGTTTCCTTGTCTTTCCGATCACTGTAGAGTGTTGCTGTGAGGACACTTTTGGTCCCACTGTCTCCTTCTGTTTATCATCTCCTTTGCTTTTATGGGGCTTTTTCTGTCTGTGCTGTTTTTCCCAGCAGGAGGTCCCCATCCCTGTTACTCACTTTCATTTCTCCTCCTTACCCTTAGTGCAGGTCACACCCCTGGAAAGCTTTCCGTGGACGAGCCCTTCATAAAAGATGCAACAGCATCCTCTACTGACCGTGGCTCAGAATGTCAAAGGGCCCGGCTCACTTTAGCATTTGGGCACGATCCGCTTTACACCTGCTCCAGCGCATTTATCCGTGCTTTTTTCTATCCTTATTTTAGGCTTATTTTGGTATCAAAATGAAACATTGGTGTTTGAACTCATTTTAAACAGTAAGTAAAATGGCATTCAGCGGAATAGTATAGTGGATGTTGTTTTGAAAAGCCTATACAGTTGATCCTTGAACAACACAGGGGTTGGGGTCCCCAGTCTCCTCCCTGTGCAATCAAAAATTCCCTTTGACTCCCCAAAAACTTATCTACTAACAGTCTAAGAAGCCTTACCAATAACCAACATAGCCAATTCACTCATATTTGGTAGTCCATACGTATTATATACTTTATTTTTACAATAAAGTAAGCTAGAAAAAAATGGAGTTAAGAAACTTCATATATTTACTACTCATTAAGTCAAAGTGAATTATTGCAAAAGGCTTTATCTTTGTTGTCTTCATTTTGAGTTGTCTGAGGAGGAGGAGGAAGAGGAAGCAGAGGAGGAGGAAGAGGAGAGATTGGTCTTGCTGTATGGGAGTGTCAGAAGAAAATCAGAATATAGGTAGACCCATGCAGTTCAAGCCCATGTTGTGCACCAGTCACCTGTAATTCTGTGCGCGTGGCGCAGCCGTGCTCCGGCACCTCGGTGGATTGCACTGTGATTCTTTCACTAAGCCTTGTTGCAAATTCCACACAGCATCTTTCCCACCACTGATATTTCCAGCCAGATCACACGGTCCACGTGGCAAGGCTGCTGCCCCCCAGCCTGAGTGAGCCAACAAGCCCTTTCCTGCTCTGGACCCAACACAGAGAGCTCTCTGACTGTCATGGACCTCAGTAAAAGGGCCAAAGCAGTATTCTCAGACGTGGAGTATGCTGCCCCTGGAGCCCAAAGAAGCCTTCCAGGTATTTTGCTGTCTTTTGTAGTAGGAAGTGTAAAGATCCAATACTTCCATTTTTATCAGGGAGTGATACCATAGCATACACTGATCACTGGATTCCTAAAAAACTCATATATTTTTGGCAAGCTCCTGAAATTTCACAGGGCTTATCTCTCCTCCTCTGCAGTACATGTGTGTTAAGAAGACCTCTGGTGTTTTAGTCCCAGATTGTTCATCCAACCCGATCTACATACGATCGTCTATGTGATGGACCCATATGATGAGTAAGACATCTGCATGATCCATTTCTTTGGACGAGGTCACAGAAGAAGTTGAGAAAGTTAATATACACTTGGGGCAAAAATGTAAAATTCTTTTGTGTTCTGTCCATGTGATTGTGAACTGATTGTGATCATCTTTCCTTCCTGGAACAGAAGAGAACACTACCGATCATGTCTCTGAGGCCATATTATTCTGCCCTAGCAAAAATGCCTTGTCTGGCACCAAGACTGTTTTGAGAACTACTACTTGGCTGAGCTTGTGCCAGTCTACAGTTATCTTCTGGGGCCCATTCATCTTCCTCAGGGACAGACTGATGAATTAAATAAAGATAGGATGGGCAGCACCGTGCTTGGATTCATTAGCTCCTCAAGAGTGGCATTAATCTCTGCCATCCTCCCACAAGATTACCAGTGGCAGAAAGTGATAACGTTTCTAGGCTGGGTGGGAGGGTTTGGGGAGGCTTCCATCTTCCCCTCTATGGTAGATATGTCCCCACTGACCAAGGGCCCAGTGTGGAAGTCATACTGACTGCCGAGTGTTTCACTTCCAGTTAAACACTCAGACATTGGGGGAATGATCACAAGGTGGACTCATGCATCTGTGCACATAGTGGACCTACTATAAATCAGAAATTAGGCAGGACTCCATTCATTATCCATGCCCATCCTACCAGTTATAAAGACCCTTCAGGTCTCCAGGTATTAGTATCAACTCAGAGCCTGCATCCAATCATCATTGAAATGCATAAACATTCCTTATCCCCAAGGTCACAGTATCTGAGTAAATATCCGTAAGTCTTTGGGGGGAAAAGGCTGGAGGAATTATTAACACATAAATTCCCTGTGGTTTTGCAAAGTCTTTCCTCCTAGGGACTCAGACACTCCCCCGGTCAATGGGTACTAGGTCTGAAAACTAGCTCCAGTCTAAAAACTTGGCAAGGGAAGAATGTGCTTGGCCTTTTTTGCTGTCTTAGGCTGGTACAGGTTGAGTAGTACCCCTGCTGACTTTCTGCCAATTGTGCCACTCGGGATGATCATCTCTGCAACACCCAGATCAGGCCCCCTGGGATGACACTTCTCCAGCTTCTGCAGTACATGCTGGCTGGTCTTGCAGCTCCTTCAGTATACAGTGCATTTCCTCTGTTACCAGAAGTCTCAGCTGGGTTATCCTGTGACTTAATCCTACTTACAGATTCAGGGGTCTACTGTCCAGGTGGGAAGGGAATGGAAGATCCAGGAAGAGGACCTGAAGCCTTGTGGAGGAGGAGTCTCTGCATCATCGTGCAGAATGGTGGAGGTGCTACCTTCTACCCATGAAAGGGTTGGCCATTTCTGCAGGGTCAAAAAGTTTAGGAGAGTCTTTCGAGTCAAATCTTCAGGAGTATCAGGCCAGATGATTCCACACATGTATCATCACCCTGGGGTTTCCCAAGCAGGATCCTACCCTCAGTTTTTCTCCTTTCACGTCCTAATATTTCTAACATCAGCCTAACATGATAATGTTTTGTTCTTATTTGGTTCTAAATATTTTGTAATTTTGACTGTTTCTCTAACCTATAAGTCATTTGGAAATTTTATGTTTAATATCCAAACTCCTGGAACTTTTTCTTAGTTTTAAATAATAGGTGGTAGTCAGAAACAGGATTATAAAATACTAACTCCCCAGTATTTGTTGAGTTTTTTTTAATGGTATAACCTGTGGTTAATATTAGTAAATATTCTGTTTTAGACACATTACAAAGAAATGTATACTAAGTGTTGGGTACAGAATCCATTAGATTATATCTAGTAATATGGGGTTCAAATTTACTGATACAATTTTTATGACTGTTCAGTTTCTGAAGAAAATATGTTATATTTTCTTGCCACCATTACATTTTTATAGTTTTTATTTTTCCTAATTTCAAATCAATATGAGGGTACAGATTCCTAGGTTACATTGTTTTCACTTCTAAGGTAAATTTCAAGTTATAGTTTTTACATTTTTTTCTTGTATTTTTGTCAATTTTTGCTCTATATTTTGAGGCTATGAGGTTGGATGCCTAGGTTCAGGATTGCAATATCTTCCTGTTAAATATTTCTTCTGGTTGTTTGCAAAGCTATCTTTACCTCTCCAACTATTTTGGCCTAAAAAATATTTCACCAATTTTAATTGTATGTCCAACTTCCTTTTGGTTAACACCTACCTAAAATATCTCCCCAATCTTTCATTTTCAATCTTTTGCAGTCACTGCATTTTTAAGCACATTCTCTATGTGCATTTCTGTAAAGTACATTAGCTGGGCTTTTTAAAAAATCTCAGTTACTGCTATATTCTGATTCTGTTTTACCATCTATTTTGTGTTTTTTTCTTTACCATGCTTTTTTGTTGCTTACTTTATTTTCCTCATAACCATTACCTTCCCTCTTGATGACACTTTGTTTACATTCTACTATGTCTATTCTTGTTCAGAAGTTAGAACTTTTAATAGTTGCCCTTAACAATTTTTAAAATGCTTAATTAACTAAAGTCTAAATGTTGCCTCTCTAATTTCTTCCCAAACAAAACAATAATTTCTTAGAGCTTTAATTGCAAATCATAGTCCCACCACTTTAAACCTCATTGTAAGTCAACATTTTAATTTCAAAAACAAGATGTTATTTTTGTTGTTAGTTTTTGTAGTCAGAACTTGTTCACATTTATACTGATGTTTACTAAATTCTTTGCATTTATGTTACAAGCTAATTTCCTTAATAAGGTAAAATTTTTAATGATTGTTGAGAAAGGGCTCATGAATGAGAACCACATGGCGTCTTTGTCTGGTATAGACTCTATTTCAATTTTATTAGTATTGTCTGTACATGATATTGGAATGGCCTTTCTTTCCCCCCTGCACTTTCAGCTTGGCTATGGATTTGATGATTCCTGTTGATCTATCTCATCCAGCATCTCTGTTATCAGGAGGCCTACACTGCCCAACCCCGAGGGGCTGTGACCAAAAGACTTTTCTAAGAAAGGTTTTCAAGTTGAGCCACTTCAAGTTGAGTTTTCTTTTCCCAAAAACAAAAAAGAAATCCTAAGTTACAAAGTTGGTTTTACCTACTCATGTGTTGAGGATAACAAAAGGCTTTATGAAGTATTAATATTTTTCTACAGCACAGCCTGTGCCTAAATGAAACAGATTAGGTCTTCCTCCTGGTCTCCTGGTCCCGCCTGGACTGACTTGTATTACAGCACTGCCATACCCAGATTTACTTCCCGTGCCTGTGGCTACCTTCCACACTAGAATGTCAGCATCACGATGGCTGAGGGGGATCAGGATTGTATCTCCACAACTTCACATAGCACTTCCAGCAGCATCAGCACATACAGATGTTTCCTAAATGAGATAGTGGATGAACAAATGATGCTTTCAGGGTAGGAAATCTTAGGCCTACCTTTGAATTTGGCTTTTGAGATGTTTCTATAACTTCCTTACTAAGGTAGATAGAATATATTCTCAAAAAATGAAGCTTTGCCATTAATAAATATGGTCTTTCCAGAAAGTATCCATACTTTGTCAAGTCTTTTTTTTTTTTAATAGTATATGGCTGGATACTTTCTGGACAGCCCTTGTATATTTATTTCAATAAAGAAAAACTAGTCACAAGCTTATAGTAATGGTAAAAATAGAAGTAGTGGTGGTAATAGCAACATTGTACCACTTTATGAGGGACACTCGTGTTTAAGATTTGACAATGGCCCATATCATAAAGTCTCAAAGCTGCAGATGCTGGCATGGATGTGGAGAGAAGGGAACACTTTTACACTGCTGGTGGGACTGCAAACTAATCCAACCTTTTTGGAAGGACATATGGATAATCTTCAAAGAACTCAAATTAGACCTCCCATTTGATCCCGCAATCCCATTACTGGGCATCTACTCAGAAGAAAAAAAAAATCCTTTTATCATAAGGACATTTGCACTAGAGTGTTTATCACAGCTCAATTGACAATTGCCAAAACATGGAAATAGCCTAAATGCCCACTGACCCAGGAATGGATTAACAAACTATGGTATATGTATACCATGGAATACTATTGTGCCACTAAAAGATGGAGACTTCATATCTTTTGTGTTAACCTGGATGGAGGTGGAATACATTCTTCTTAGTAAAGCATCACAAGAATGGAGAAGCAAGAATCCAATGTACTCAATTCTAATATGAAGATAATAGATGATCTAATACAAGGGGGGTAGGGGAATGAGGAGTAGGAGAGGTGGGGGATCATAGTGTTTGACATATCTCTTGGGGGAGGAAGATATTTATAAGAGAGACTTTGTCTGACAAATGCAATTAGTGTAAGCTGGATCTTTGTACCCTCAGTGAATCTCCAACAATAAAGATAAAAATCTGACATGCATCCTTAAATGTACTTGTAGAACACCTATCTTTGGGACTGACAAGACTAGAGGCAGATTTGTCATACCAGAAATGTATGATCAGATATGACATTTTTATTTTTAAACGGACTTCATATATTTTTAACTTTTCTAAAATCTATTAGACTTTAGAGACCCAAGACTTTTATTTTGCCTGATATTAAAACTCATGTCTTTATCCCCCAATTTTACTTACAAAAATATTTTTGTCTTTTAAGAGTTTTATATGAAACATAAAAATATGTGAAAGTGATTTTATTTGTTCACTGTCAACATATCTGGTATAGTTACTGATGGTGCCCCGAGATGGTAGATTAAAGAGAGGGGCTTATAAAATTAATAGAAGACAATTCAATTGCTGCCCCAAACTCACATTTGAGGAAGTGTCATTGCAAGGAAATTTATGCACAAAAGTTTTAAAAAATGGATAACATCATGAAAATTGTCATCAAGACTGTGAATTTCTTAAGGGCCAAGGGATTGAATCATCACCAATTTCAAGAATTGCAACTACTTCCATCAAACTAGATATTAATGCATTAGTTTCTCAAATACCATGTTAAATATTCCATTAGTTTTATGTTGCCCCTTTTCTTTTACTTTTACAATAAAAATATCAAAAAGATGTTTTATTACTTAGATATGTACATTTTCTCTATCAGTGATCACAAACCTGGGATCTTCTTGATGACTTTAAAAGATTCTTTCAATGAGCTGCTGCATAATTAGGATTATTACATGAGGACTTTTTGCTTATCTACACTGGCAGATATCATGAAAATTATGCATGGAAATTTTTTGGTGTTGTTCATGAGCTTTTGTTAGTGTTATGTATTTAATGTGTAGCTAGACTTCTTCCAGAGTGTCTCAAAGAAGCCAAATGTTGGCCATCCCTGCCTCAAAATAATAAAAGCCATATATGACAAACTCATAGCCAGTGTCACACTAAATGGGGGAAGTGAAAACATTCCCCCTAAGAACCAGGAAAAGATAAGAGGATGGGTAAAAAAAGACATGAAAAGGAGTACCTACTTTCACCACTTCTATTCAACACAGCATTGGAAGTCCACTTCTATTCAACATAGCACCACTTCTATCTAGCCATCTAGCCAGAGCAATCAGGCAAGAGAACAAAATAAAGGGACAGAAAAAGAGGAGGTCCAACTGTTCCTGTTTTTAAACAATATAATCTTGTATCTAGAAAACTCTAAAGACTCCAGGAAAAGACTCCTAGAATTGATAAATAAATACAGTCAAGTTCAGGTTATAAAATCAATGTACATAAATTAGTAGCATTTCTATATAACAGTCAGGCTTAGAGTCAAGAATGCAATACCATTTACAACAGTTGTGAAAAACAAATAAAGTACCAAAGAATGCACCTAACCTGGGAGGAAAAGATCTCTAGAAGTAAAACTATAAAACACTGATGAAAGTAATGATAGAAGGCATAAACAAATCAAACAAATAGATAACGTAAACATCTATGGATTTGTAGAATCAACATCCTTAAAATGTCCATACTGCCCAAAGTGATTTATAGATTCAGTGCAATCCCCATCAAAATACCAACATCCTATTTCACAGATCTTGGAAAAATAATTTTACACTTCCAAAAGGAGCCAAAATAGCTGAAGCAATCTTAAACAAAAAGAACAAATCTGGAGACATGACAGCATGTGACTTCAAATTTTTCTATAAGGCCATAGTAACCCAAACAGTATGGCACAGGCATAAAAGTAGAGACATAGACCAAGGAAATGGAACAGAGAACCCAGAAATGAAACCATGTACCTATAACCAACTGATCTTTGATGAAACAAAGAAAAATGTGTACAAAAGAAATGAAGCCCTCATCAGTAAATGTTGCTGGGAATACTGATTAGCCATGTGCATGAGAATGAAGCAGGACCACTATCTCTCAACATACACAGACGTTCATGCCAGACAGGTAAAAGACTTATATGTCAGGCACAAAGCCATGACAATTCAAGAAGAAAATGTAGGAAAAACTCTTATGCACATTGGCCTAGCCAAAAATTATGACTAAGAACCCAAAGGTAAATATAGCAATAATAAAAATAAATAAATGTGACTGAAGCAAATTAACATGGTTCTGCACAGCAAAGGAAATAATCACCAAAGTCAAAAGACAATCTACAGGATGGGAGATAATATGCACAAGTTACACATCTGATGACGGGCTAATATCCAGAGTCTACAAAGAACTTAAATCAGAAAGAAGAAAATGAACAACTTCATCAACAAGTGAACAAAAGATATGGCCAGAGTCTTTTCTAAAAATAATAGAAAAATGACCAACAAACATATGAAAAAATGCTCGGCATCACTAATCATCAGGGAAATCCAAGTTAAAACTACAGTGAGATTCTACCCACCCTCATCGGAGTGGTTGTTATTGAAAAATCAAAAAACAAAAGATGCTGGTGTGGATGATGAGAGAAAGGACTGCTTACACCCTGTTGGTGGATCTGCAAATTAGTACAACCTGTATGGGAAATAGTAGGAATATTCCTCAAAGAAATAAATGTAGACTAACCATTCAATTTAGCAACCTCACTACCGGGTATCTATCCAAAGGAAAAGATGTCATGTGGAATCAACGTACGTGGCTATTAATTTGTGAATGGGTTAAGAAAATGTGTATACACACACAAACACTGGAATACTACTCAGCCCTAAAAAAGATGAATCAATGCCTCTTGCAGCAATTTGGATGGAACTGAAGACCATTCTCCTAAGAGAAATATTTTAGGAATGGAGACACAAACTCATGTCCTCTCTAATACTGGAGCCAAATGATGGTCACACGTGAGAACAAAGGAAAGGATATGAGTGACCATGAAGGGGAGGGAGGAGGGACGGAGCTGTGGAGGGTCAGGCACTGTGAGCTTTGGAGGTAGCACACAAGAAGCCCTGACTTCAGCATTACACAAGGTATACATGTAACAAAAATATTTGTACCTGTTAATATTTTGAAATTAAAAAAAGAATAAAAATGTTTTTATTTGGCATATGACTGGAATTGGAAAGCAATCTCTGTCTCTCCGTTATTGAAAGAACCGCCTCTGACAACATCAAACACAAACTGATTACTCAGTAAGGCCTGCAGAATAAATTTCCTTTCCCCCAGGTCTTTGCATTAGAAACTGACTCTGGTTAATTTAAGACAAAATAAATCATTAAAACATATCCAGTTGCAGCCAGGAGTAAAGGCCCAAATCACTCCCATAGCTGGTGCCTTTGCTGGCATGGCAGCTGGGCGTCGGACCCCTGGCTTGTTTTACCGATGCACAAAGCTGCCACCGAACTCCTGCAGCTGCCTCTAGGCCCCAACGTAGCCATCATCAATGTGCCATCTGTCACTAGTGTGGCCGTTCTGCCTCTGCTTCTTGGAGTCATTACCTTCTGATGAAAACGAGAATTGGTGCTTCAGATTGGTGGAGTTGAGATCATATACCCACGTCCCAGCTCAAGAGAGGTCGGGGAAGTCAGGAATGATGTCTGATATTTTCAGCCTCTACCCGGGGCAACAGGGGCCACCTGATAAAGTGGGGTTTTCATCAAATATGAGAAGGGTGGTTCAGATTCTGAGCACCAAAATAAGTGATGCTCTTCTAGGGAATGTCTCCAGCAAGATTTTCAGCTGCCTTTGCCCAGAGTCCATGCAATTTTCTTTTTCAGTCTCTTTTTCTCAACCCCTAAGTATGGAATTTTCCCTGCCTGTACGTCAATGACACATTGCCTCTGTTTTTTTCTATGTGGTCAGTCCTAATTTAAAAAAAAACAAAAAACAAAGCACTACTTGCTACTTCAAAAGTTACTAAAACACTACATACTTTGTGATGGTAGGAACCATGTCCACTTGCTCGATTCTTACCCTAATGTCTGGGCTAGGGTTATTTTCAATAAATATATGCTGAATTGCTTTAGGAAATTTATCTCTTTCCCTGTATAATTAGGTTATTAGACTATACCATGGGAAAATCGATTCTTCTTAGCCACCTACACCATGTTCAGAGAAAACAGAAAGATTGCATCCTCTGCTAAATTTCCTATATTGGTAGTGGTTACCCAGGAAACTCTACCAGGAGTTTGAGGTTATATCCAGACTGATTAGCAGAGAATGTCTGGAATGATTAATGTCCACTCTGGGTGGCAAATGGAAGAACATTGGCACGTTACTTGGTCTCTACTGTTTCTGGTGTATAGAGAAATTATTACTATATTTTTAAAAATTGGCTAAGGCAAAACAGAATTTCTTCAAAAGACTGCTTTTGTTAAATAACGAAAAGACAGACTCAAAAGTAATAAGCACCTTCCTTTAAAGGGAGTCTTTGCACAATGTAACTGAAGTTGGCTGCACTCCGGCTTGGCTGACACCGGAACAGACACCTCATACTGAGATCATCTTTTTCAGCCATCTGGGTTATGCATTTGATGAAGCTGCTTGGAAAGCACTCAGTCTTCTGAGATAGTGATCATCCTGCAGCACTCGCTGTGCGGCATGAAACAGAAGAAAAATCAGGCAAGGGAAAAGAGTGGAGATGTAAGGGGAAGGGCAGACTAAGCCAGGCAGAAATGGCAAACTCTCCATGAGACCAGTGTTGAGAGCTCTAATCCACAGGACGGGTTGTGGCTAATTATTTCCAATGTGGGGGTGATTGCTAATTCAGAACAGGTCAGAAGCACAGCAAGGGTATTACAACGAAAACATCACATTTAGGACAAATAGCTCAGGTGGTCTATACTGTGCCCAGGATATGGAAGAGCAGAAAGCCTCTTCAGCATCTCTGGGACTAGAGTTCCAGAGAGGCAGCACTGACTCTGCTCCTCATCACACACACACACAATGCTTGCATGCTTTAAGATTAATCAGCAGGGTGGCGCCTAGGCTTAAGGAGCAGGGCTCCTTCCTCATATGCCGGAGGTGGCAGGTTCAAACCCAGCCCTGGCCACAAACTGCAACAACAACAAAAAAAGACTAATCAGCAGAATTATTATCCATGACCCCTACAGGTCACCATGACAACGGTAATAACAGGAATGTTTATGAAAACTAATCAGGTACCTGACATAGGGCCTAAGGAATATCAGTATTCGCAACAAGATAAGACAGGCACTGTTAACATCTCAAGTTTATGGTAAAAATCGTGGAGTTCAAAAAGGTTAAGTGGTTTCTCCAAGATCACAGTACACATGTAGGCAGTGGAGGTGGATTTTTGGCCCCAGAAGCCACTTTCTATTCACTATAATGGTTTCAAAGTGGGTTTTTTCTATTTAAAACTAAGGGATGCAGCTATTAATAATTTAGGCCTTTCTACTATTCAAAACACATCCAACAGGTCATTTAATTTCATAACTTTTTATGGTAGGAAGGTAAGCAAGGCAATTTTTCTTCTATTTATTCTACAATTGAGAATATGGAGACTTAGATTGTCTAAGTGTTTTGCTGTGAGACCAAACAGCTGCAAAGTGGCAGGACACATCAAACTCAGATTTCCTTACCATGAAACCCTGTGTATAAGACTGTGAAAGGAGCATGGCTTTGACTTGACATATGCAAATTGAATAGTTTTCTGTACAGCAAAAGTTAAAAGAGTAAATTGATGATCTACCTGTTCCCAGAAACCTGTTTTACTCATATTAAATAATTATACACTGTTGGTAGGATCACAAACTAATTCAGTCTTTTGGGAAAGAATTCTGGAGAATCTTCAAGGAGCTAAAAATAGACTTTCCATTTGATCCTATAATCCCGCTATTAGGTTTCTACCCAGAAGAAAAAAAAAACCAAAACATTTTACCATAAGGATATATGCACTGGAAAGTTTATAGCAGCTTGATTCACTATCACAGAGATGTGGAAACAACGTCAGTGCCCATCAACCCATGAATGGATAAATAAACTACGGTGTATGGTTTATGGAATGCTGTCTAGCCATAAAGGAAGATGGGGACATCACATCTTTTGTATTTACCTGGAAGGATTTAGAGACCATCTTCCTAAGTAAAGTACCATAAGAACAGAAAAGCAAGCATCAAATGTACTCAATATGAATAGGAAACTAGTAGGTGAACAACTATATACCCACATGAAGGAAAACCATATTTAAATTCAAGAAAGGGGGAGGTGAGAAGGCGGAGTGTTCTAAGCTCCCACATCAGGTGCAGGGAAGGTGTATACCGCACGCCTCCCAGGTGAGGGGCTCAACTGCAACGGGAACGTTGCCTAACAAGTGCAAACAATACAACCTAATGGTATGTGCCCTAGTGTTAATCTGAAACTTAAAAAAATGCTAATTAGCTTTAGTCATTTAACAAATAGCAACTGCCAACTAACACACCAGACACAAATTATACATAAAACCTTTCACAGCTGACAAGGACCTTTGAAATTATTTGTTTCAAATTTCTGATTTCACAGATGAGGGGAACACACAAGAGTTTCACTTATTTTCGGCCGCTCTGTTTGTTACTATTAGAGTTTGGTCTAGAACAACTCTGTCCCCATTCCAATTTTCCACTGTTTAGAGATAAATATTCTTTTTTTTTTT
>CAUYQV010026882.1:0-16644 GCA_963574575.1 Galagoides demidoff | reverse complement strand
CTCAATAGGCTCCAGGTGTGTGGAATTAGATTGTTTCACTCTAATTAGCATGGCTTCTCTCTCAATAGGCTACAGTTGTGTGGAATTAGTTTGTTACACTCTAATTTGCGTAACTTCTCTCTAAATAGTTTCCAGGTGTGTGAAATTAGTTTTTTTCACTCTAATTAGCGTGGCTTTTCTCTAAATAGATTCCAGGTTTATGGAGTTAGTTTATTTTTTTTTCACTGAGTTCTGGAATTTCTTTTTTTTTTTTTATTAATTGGTTTCTGTGTACATTGATGCCAACATTGGGTACATTGTGCTGTTTCATATACAATTTGAAACATCTTCATCAAGCTGGTTAACATAACTTTCATATCATTTGGTTAATCATTGTATCAACACATTCACATTCTAGTTCTAGAAAAGTTCACTTGTACCCTTGTTAGACCGATATATAGGTAGTCTTTCCCATCACCCTCCCACCACCCATCCACCCTTTTCTTGTGGTAAGCAGGATATTTGTGATTAGAATCAAAGATACACACTCTCCTTGAAGAAGCTGGTTCACAAGTGTGTCAGTCACCATCATCTCCAGCTGTCTTATGTCTTGCCTTGGAGCTAAATGCAATTTGAGCCATTGCTGTAGAAGGGTCTTAGGTTTTAAGGTGCTCAGTGTTCTTACAATCTCTTCTCCACTACTTCCCCATGAAGGGAACAGAGGAAAAGGACTGAGGGATGTAGAATAGATCTACATCTCACCCATTCTCACACAGCTGGATGGTGCTGGGAAGGAAACAGTGAGCCCCAGTGTGAACCCCCACAGTGAATGCTTCGGCAAACATTTAGAATGAATAAGACCTAGTCATGGCCATGAGAGGGTCTTAGCGGGACTGATAGTCCATATGCATGAAGTTGAATGTCCTCTTCAGAATGTTCATCTATGAAATGTCCATTGTACTGAGCAAGGTCTGCCTCTCCAGTGTCCCAGGGTGGCCCACACACGGCTAAACTGCGAGCGTGGTGCTCTCTGGCAGGAACAAATCACAATCTACTTAATTTCTCTGAGCCCTATTGACAGTGAAGTGCTTACATGATTATAGGGAACTAAGGCTGATTTACAAAGTGGGGCTTGTGTGAGGATGTAACTGCTATGGTTTTCAGCTCTGGGGCTGGAGAGAGACAGGCTATCGATTAGCTCTGCAAATTAGTAAGCCATGTCTTCTGAAATTAAGCCAGATTTGAATTAAGTTGAACTAAAAGCTAATAAGAATTTTTAAAACAACTTCGTTGAGGTATAATCAAAATACAGTAAACTCCGCATACTATGGAATGAGATAACCAACATTTCCATCGCCCCTGTAAGTTTCCTGGTGCTCCTTGTTTCCCTCAGTCCCACCCCAGGCAACCACTGATCTCTTTTCTGCCATTGTAAATTAGTTTCCATTTTCAAGAACTGTTAGTAATAATGTTAAGGTAAATTTAAAATGGTGTCTAGGGGCCGCACCTGTGGCTCAGCGAATAGGGTGCCAGCCCGACATACTGAGAGTGGTGGGTTCAAACCCAGCCCCGGCCAAACTGCAAACAAAAAATACTGGGTGTTGTAGTCCCAGCTACTTGGGAGGCTGAGGCAAGAGAATCACCTACGCCCAAGAGCTGGAGGTTGCTGTGAGCTGTGATGCCACAGCACTCTACCAAGGGCAACAAGGTGAAACTCTGTCTCTAAAAAAAAAAAAAAAAAAGGTGTCTAGATAGGATGGGGCTGCCCCATCTGAACAGGTGGGGAAAGCATCCCTGAACTTGTGGAGTTGGGTGGAGGCGCTCTCTGCCCAACTCTAATTCCTAGTTTTCATCTCACCTTCGCTAGAGAAACAAGCCATATGCTAGCCTGGGCGGTGGCATGTCATTTGGGAACTTTGAGACAGGAACTAGCCAAGAAGAGCCAAGCATGTTAGGGGATGGTGAGAAATGAGGGTGGAGAGGTACACAGGGACCCATCCTGGGTGCTTCATCTTTGCCAAGCTTAGAAACAAAGGAACTAAGTTTAAACTGAAGCACAAGGAATGTAGGAGGATTGCCTTTAAATGCCAATGTCTCTAAACAATGAAGCAAATTAATAGCAGGAATGGTGAAGTTGCTCTTTGTGGAGCATTTTTTAAAAAAGGTACGTTCTTATCTTTATGAATTGAAGTAGCCACAATCCAGTCTAAAGGCAGAAGAATGGACTAAAGGTATCCTAAAATCTCACCCAGGTCTGATTCTCCTAAGGGAAGGTTTAAAATGTTTTATGTAAACATACTTTAAGAGTAGCTCACTGGGTGAACATTTAGAAGTGCCTGAGCCTACCTTGACAAGATCCACTTTGAGACTGTGGGCAGTAAGCCCTCGTTGGGGGTCATTGCATCATCTTCAGCAATGATATGAGACACAGGTCTGTTCTGAAGCCATTGCGGCAGGCCTGCTCCGCAGCTCTCCTGGGACTAGTGGTGGGGCAAACACGACCCCTGCCCATTGCTACCAAGCAAACTACCTTTGGGACATAATGTTAGGCTTGGAGACATTAAGAAGGCACCATTAAAACTGATATTTGACATGTACAACTAAATCATGCTCAGATTTGTCCTGTACATTCACTCCTAGGCAATAAAAAATCGACAAGTACAGTTCTACTGTTGAACAAATATCGTCTCTCCTATCTTAGGTCTTTTCAGTGTTTAAGGGCTACAGGTGGCCAATATTTGCTACCCGAATGAAATCGTTTTTTTATCTTTTATAAAGCCACATTGTGATTACATTTGAAATTAATTTCAAATGAATTGGTAATCAATTCCTAAGTGCCTCCTCATCTGGGAAGGTGGTGGGGCCTGGGTGGGGGCGAGTACATTAAAATCATTATAGGTGGGAAATACTCCCTGTCGTAGTTTTTCTCCTGCTGTGATGTGAATGTCCTTATGCTTGTTTCCCACAGCTGATCCCTGAGGATCCCTGAGGCAGAGGCCACACTGTATTCTTTTTTTTTTTTAGTTGCTTTTTTTAAAATTAAAAACTGTGTACATTAATGCAACCATGGGGTACAATGTGCTGGTTTTACATACAATTTGAAATGCTTTCATCAAATTGGTCAACATAGCCTTCACAACATTTTCTTAGTTATTGTGTTAAGACATTTATATTCTACACCTAGGAAATTTGAAATTTCACATGTACCCTTGTAAGATGCACCGTAGGTGTGGTCCCACCAATTCACACTGTATTCTTCTTTAGGTTCCTGTTACCTGACCCAGTGTCTAACACATAGGAAGAGCTAAACAAATGTTTCCTGAATAGAGGAATGAATGGTACAGATTTACTACTGTTTAATGCTCATATTTCTTCCAGCTATTTCCTAAAAGAGGCAAGTACCTAAAATCTTCATGAATAGAGATTTGTTCCCCCTTTAAGTTCATTATTCCCATAAAGTGTAATTCCATGAATTTGATTTTTGGGTTGAAGAATATCAGTATCTTTGTGTCTTTCTTATGTATTAAATATGGCTTTTTTTAACAATGACTTTAAAATCAATTCACAATTTTAACATTACCAATAATGGGGCAACCTTGATGGAGGTGCATAGACTTTATGTGCCTCATAATATAATTCAACCTGAAACACACAGCATCATCTATGACATGCTCATTTCTAAAATTTTAGCTTCTGAAAACTAACTTTTAGTCTTAGAAGATAGCTTATTCTATATAACATCTGATTGGGCCTCTTCAATTGGTTGATGTCATGAAAGAATATAGAAGGGAGAGAGAAGGTTCGGCACCCATAGCATAGTGGTTATGGTGCTGGTGCCAGCCATTACACAGAGGGTGGTGGGAGTGAACCCCTCCCAGTTTTGCTAAACAACAACAACAAAAAATAGCTGGGTGTTGTGGTAGGTGCCTGTAGTCCCAGCTTCTTGGGAGCCTGAGGCAAGAGAATTGCTTAAATCCAAGAGTTTGAGATTGCTGTGAGCTGTGACACCACAGCACTCTACTGAGGGTGACATAGTGAGACTCTGTCTCAAAAAAAAAGGGGGGGGAGCAGCTAAAAGGGAGAGAGAAGCTATTCTAGATAAAAAGAGATTCAAGATAAAAGTCATAACAACAAAGACCATGTATGTACATGAGTGTATGTTTGTTCAAACAAACTAGTTAAAAGTCATTTGGGGGAAAATTGAGAAAATATAAGCATGGACTGAATATTAGATAATATAAAGGAAATGTTATTAAATGTTTAAATTGTGATCTTAGTACTCTGGATAGTTAGGAAAATGTCCTTACTTTTTGGAAATACATACTGAAGGATTTAGAGATTAAATGGCATGTTTCTATAGTATTTCTTAAGATATTTTATCAAAAAAAGATAAAGGAAATATGATAAAATATTAACTAATATTAAATGCAAATAATAAGTATTTGAAGGGTAACTGTAGTATTCTCCGTATTTTTTGTTTTATTTGGAACTCTGAATTGTCCTCAACATGTGGGTTCCATCTCATGATCTAAAAGTGGCTGCTTCAGCTCTCATCATCACATCTGCATTCCTGAGAGTTCAAAGATGTAATGGAGCCAACCACTCATTCCCTTTCAGGGTACAACTTGTGGTTACAAGTTGTTTCATTACTTTTGCTATCATTACATTAGCTAAAACTTGGTTGTATAATCTTAAAAAGCTGCAAGGAAGGCTGGAAACTGTCAATTCTAGCTGGGAATCTGTTGGGGACTAGCCCCAAACACCATGAGTTCTTTCCCAGTGACTGGTGGTGATGAGAGGATGAGAGAAAAATAGTCAAAGATGCAAGAAGAAAGTTTTAAAAAACGGGGCTGGGGGGGGCTTTACATCTCCAAATGTGAGTACCAGCAAAAAGCCCCTAACTCCAGGCTAGCTCCATTTTTATTACACACACCACTGTTTTAATCCTCAGTTTAATAGTTGGGGCGGGGGAGGTGTTAAACCCTTACGTCATGGTTCTTGCTGGGCTTGCTTTTCCAACCAAACTATATCTTTTCTTTCTTTCTTTCTTTCCTTTTTTTTTTTTGACAGAGTTTCACTTTGTTGCTCTTGGTAGAATGCTATATCGTCATAACTCACAGCAACCTCAAACTCTTGGGCTGAAACTATTCTCTTGCTTCAGCCGCCTGAGTAGCTGGGACTACAGGCACCCACCACAATGCCTGGCTATTTTTAGAGACAAGGTCTTGCTCTGGCTTAGGCTTGTCTTGAATGGGTGAGCTCAGGCAATCTACTCACCTCGGCCGCCCAGGTTCTAGGATTACAGGTGTGAGCCATTGTGCCAGAGCTAATCAAACTATTTCTTTAACTAACTACCTTAATTAGACTGATTTACCTCTTACTTTTATCATGATAAGTTATTTACGATCTTAACATAAACAGAGCATGGGATGGGGAACACAGTCCAGGAGCAGGATGACAAAGCAGACCCTAATCAGACCACACACACAAATCTCAAGAGTAGCGATTAAGCCCCCAGGAAGACTTGTGGGCAGATGAGCTGGTGCTGCTGCCAATGCTGAGAAAACAGAAGAAAAGAGGTATTTTCCTACTTATCTCCCTGACAGACATCTTCTCTCTTAACAAGGTTTAGGTTCCAGCCCTGTGTCCAGTGCATTCAACACTCTCTCACTATTTTCTTAACTCCCCAAATGAACTCACTCTCCCTGACAGGGCAGGAAGCGAGTCTCTCAGCACTCAGTGACCTCTCAGCAGCCTCAGTGGGGGAGAGGGGTGAAGCTCTGGCAAGACAGTTTCTCTGTTTGAAAATGTCAGGTTTCAGGCTGTGGCACTTTGCAACAGAGTTGGGCTCTGGGTATTGGTATTGTGGTGTAAATACATACATGCTTTTCTCTGATCACTTCTCTCCCATCTCTTTTCCATTTTGTCCATTATCTGCAATCATTTTCTTAATTCAATTCCTAACTTACTTATAATAACAATTGAAAATTTGTTCTAGGCTCGGCACCTGTGGCTCAAGTGGCTAAGGTGCCAGCCACATACACCTCAGGTGGCGGGTTTGAATCCAGCCTGGGTCCGCCAAACAACAATGATGGCTGCAACCAAAAAAATAGCTGGGCATTGTGGCAGGTGCCTGTGGTCCCAGCTACTTGGGAGGCTGAGGCAGGAGACTCACTTGAGCCCAGGAGTTAGAGGTTGCTGTGAGCTGTGATGCCATAGCACTCTACCCAGGGAGACAGCTTGAGGCTCTGTCTCAAAAAAAAAAAAAAAGAAAATTTGTTCTAAACTTATGAAATCATTATTACTAGCAATGCAAGCACATCAAGATATGACTCTTCCTTTAAGTACCCACGTGTCCACCACCCAGAATCTCTGTTTCTAACTAAACTAAGTGTTCTCTTATTAAAGGAAGAAAAGAAGGCTGGGTATTGATGGCCATGCATTCTCTGCTACAATCCACCTCTCAGGCTACCCAAATATCCATGTGTACCCTTCTCCCTACACATGGAACACACTCCCCCATTTTTCAGTGTAGCAACCGTCTGGTGACTGCATCCATCTCCTAGTCTAGGGTTGAAACATCTTCACGAAGAGGTCTGGTAAGTACCTGATATCTAACATATCCAAAACCCTGTTCTTAACTCCAGTATTCCAAAGCTGGATCTTCCGCCAGTCACCTCATCTAAGTTAATGACAGCTCCCATCTCTCAGGTAGCTCGTGACAGAAACCTTAGAATTACCCTTAACCAGTCTCTTTTCCTAACATAAGCATCCAATCCCTCTTTGTCTTGTGCTTTAGTTTATGGGACTACTTCCCAGTAGCATCCAGACTAATCCTTTAAAAACTTAAGTCACCAAACAAATGAAAAGACAAGTCACAGACTGGGAAAAAAATATTTGCAAAAGACATATTCAACAAAGGACTGTTATCTAAAATAAACAAAGAATTCTTAAAATTCAACAATAAAAGAACAAACAACTTAACTTAGAAATTGGGAAAGACCTGAACAGACACCTCACTTGAAAAGATATAAAAATGGCATATGTAAAGATGCTGTACATGGGATGTCATCAGGAAAATGCTAATTAAAACAACAGCAAGAAACTACTACACAACTATTAGAATGGCCCAAATCCAAAACAATGATAATACCAAATGCTGGCAAGGATGTGGAGCAACAGAAACTTTCATCATTGCTGGGGGGAACGGAGAATGGTACAGCCACTTTGGAAGACAATTTGGCATTTTCTTCCAAAACCGAACATATTCTTACCACACAATTCAGCAGTTGTGCTCCTTGGCATTTACCCCTAAGAGTCGCAAACTTACAACCACACAAAAACTTCACATGGATGTTTATAGCTGCTGCATTTCTAATTGCCAAGACTTAGAAGCACCAAGATGTCTTTCAATAGGTGAGTGAATAAGTAAACTGTGGCACATCCAGACAATGGAAAATTATTTAGCGCTAAAACGAAATGAGCTAGCAGGCCATGAAAAGACACGGAGTAGCCTTAAGTTCATACTACCCAGTGAAAGAAGCAGAACTGAAAAGGCTCCAAACTGTGTGATTCCGATTATATAACACTCTGGGAAAGGCAAAACTGCAGAGCCAGTGAAAAGATGAGCAGTTGTCAGAGGTCAGGGAGAGGAGAGGGATGAATAGGCAAAGCACAGAGACTGGTGAGGGCAGTAAACTATTCTGCATGCGACTATAATGGTGGATACATGATGTTACACTTTTGTCTTAATCCATAGAACGTTCAATACTGACGGCCCGAACATAAACCAGGAACTTGGAGAGATAAGGATGTGTCAATGTAGGTCCATCAGTTGTAACAAACATACCACTCTGATGGCGGTTATTGATAGTGGGGATGGTGTGAGGGGGGCACAGGGCATAGGGGGACTTCGCATGGATGGTTACGTGTACTTCCCTCTCAGTTTTGCTGTGAACCTAAAACTACTCTGAGCAATAAAATTTATCTCACAAAACTTAAGTCAGACCTGTCATTCTCCTGTGTTGTCAACCTAGCTAAAAATTCCCTTCTGTGCTTAGCAGAGAGTTGGCATGGGCCACAAGAGACGTTTTGTTCAGGATTTGGAAGGCTGAAGTGGAGGAACACCCATGTTCCTTTACACTGGGGAGGCTGATGACTGGAGACGTGAGCGCTGTGGTGGCTCACATACTGCCACCAATATACTGTCCAACCAGGTTGGCAATCTGTTTTCATTTTCTTTCAGTGTATTTTTTAATACTAAAGTTCAATCTTTAGAAAGACTTACAATTTCCCTTTAATGGTAGCCAACTTGACGACATACAAAAATTTCTTTTATAAACTCATCCTTCAGAAACCTTTCATGACTTATGCAGACTATCTGTGGCATGCTTACACTTCCTGCTTCTTCAATAACCAATCAATTTACACTAAGACCAAAATTTACCACGCAAGATTCCTTCTCATACAAAATTATTCTTTTCTTTTTTTTTCCATTTTTAATCTTTTTTTAAATTAAGTCATATATACATAGATCATGAATACATGTATGCCTTTGTGGGATTCAATGTGTTGATTATTTGTACAAATTGGAGTGCTTACATCCTACTAATTAACATAGCTTTCATCTCATTTAATCACAGTGTTAAGACATTTGTGTTCAATACTTGATAGATTTGACTTGTATTCTTGTAGAGATAGGTTCTTGCACATGCTCAGGCTGGTCTTGAACCTGTGAGCTCAGACCAATCCACCTGCCTCAGCCTCCCAGAATGCTAGGATTATAGATGTGAGCCACTGCACCTGGCCTAGGAGTTTCATTTTAAATTGTCCCCCAAGTGATTGGGAAGATTTGTCAGTTTGGGAAAGGCTGGTGTCATTTATTGTGACTTCTGTGAGCACCATGGCACTCTACCCAGAGTGCTAGCCTGAGGCTCTGTCTCAAAACTAAAAAAGAAATACAAAGTGAGAGTACTTCATTTGGGCATCATCAGGGAAGGCGTTCTCATTAGCGTGGTATCCTGGGGGCCATAGAAGGGAGCCAGCAGTGAAAGAATCAAGACAGCCTGGAAAGAGGACCCTGGGACAGGCAGGGCCAGCTCTGGCTCCTCACACCAACTTCCTAGGAAATAAGCCCACCCAGGTTCTCAGAGGAGTGACTGTGGTCACATTTCCACTGATAGACATGGAAGGGAATAGGAAATGAGAGAATGTGGGGATGAGAGTAGGCCAGGAGGTGTAGTTGGGTGCTAAGGTCATGGAGACCGCTTTTATCTGATGTCCCAGCTTGCTCTTGGCTTCTCTGTAGCAGTGGGCTCCATGCCTTGTGCCTCTAGTGAGAGGAGGTTCCACTGCACAGCAGCTTCCACCTTCCTTTAAAAGATTAAAATAGAAGATTGTTTTCCTGAAAGTTTGGGCCAAAAACATGGGTATGCATTATACCCAGCAAAATACAGTATATGTATGTAAGGTAGAGTGATCTGTATATATCTTTTAGGTCATGCAGTTTACATGGAAGGACTTTTTTGTTTATCTGTGGTGGTATTATTATTATTATTATTTTTAGAGACAGAGTCTTACTTTATCACCTTCGGTAGAGTGCTGTTGAGTCCCAGCTTACAGCAACCTCCAACTCCTGGGCTTAAGCGATTCTCTTGCCTCAGCCTCCTGAGTAGTTGAGACTACAGGCACCTGTCACAACGCCTGGCTATTTTTTTTGTTGCAGTTTGGCCGGGGCTGGGTTTGAACCCGCCACCCTCAGTATATGGTGCTGGTGCCTTACCCACTGAGTCACAGGCACCGCCCAAGTGGTGGTATTATCTTGAAAATTAATTAAAAGGCATGGACCTTTTTTCTTTTTTGCTCATCAGCTTTTGTTAGTGTTGTGTATTTAATGCATGGCCCGAGACAATTCTTCCAATGTGAGGCAGAGAAGAAAAAGGTTGAATACCCCAGTATTTTCAGATCCTCAGTTTCCTTACTTTCTGTCTGGTTATCTTAGCCATTATTAAAAATGGATGATACAGAATTTCTGTTCAGGACAGTGAAAAAGTCCTGAAAATAGATACTGGTAATGGTTACACAACATTGTGAATGTACTGAATTATGCACTTAAAAAAGGTTAAAAAGCCATTGGATGTGAAAAGAGGGAATCAGAACTCTTAAGTTCAAGATTCTATTAAATGGCTATTTGAAAAATGAATCAAAGAGCTGCTAGAAATAAAAAATTACAATTATTGAATTAAAAAAATGAATTTGAGTGAAGGTTAGACACAACTGAAGATAGAATTAATGAACTAGAAGATCTGACAGGATAACCAATAATGAAGCTCCTAGAAATAAATGAAAAATATAAAAGAATTTGAGACATGCACTAGAATTAGAATGTTCAAAGTATAACTGAAAGGAATTTCAGGAGGAGTGAATAGAGAAATAAGAAAGATAATATTCACAGAAATGACATTAGGATTTTATAAACTAATGAAAAAATGACCATTCAAATTTAGGATGCTCAATGAAGGATACTAAAGACAAAGATGTTAAAAGCAACCGAGTGAGAAGATTTCCTGCAAATAATAAAACAGCAAAGTTTACCATAGCCGTGATAAAGGTCAGACAATAGTAGAAGATGTCTTCATTACACTTTTACAAACCTAGAAATATTGAATAAAATAAACAATTTTGGACGGCAAAAGGTGGAATAAAAATTCTAGGTAAAATAGAAGAGGATAGTTTGAGTTAGTATTTTAAGTTTCTTATACTTTCGGAAAGAGGGAACAGTAAAAGAAACTTAAATGATACCTATGTTTTATATCAATATTTCACAAGAAATTTTTCAGAATGTATTCTTTAGAATATTTTAAAAAATTGTTAAAATTCTTGGCAGTATATAGGAGAATGACACAATAGCCCTCTAGAAGAATTTAAAACCTAAATGCAAAAGTAAATAATTAAGTATTATATAGGCTCGGTGCCCATAGCACAGTGGTTACTGCGCTGGCCACATACACCGAAGCTGGTGGGTTCAAACCCAGACTGGGCCCGCTAAACAACAGTGACAACTGTAATAAAAAATAACCAGGTGTTGTGGTGGGTGCCTGTAGTCCCAGCTACTTGGGAGGCTGAGGCAAGAAAATTGCTTAAGTCCAAGAGTTTGAGGTTGTTGTGAGCTGTGACACCATGGCACTCTACCAAGGATGACAAACTGAGACTCTGTCTCAAAAAAACAAAGTGTTATGTAAAAATGAAGAACTTCTTTTTAGCAAAAGACACTGGCAAAAGCAAGAGTGAAAGCATAGAAGCAAAAACCTGAACAAATACTTGAAAAAATTACTGAACCTAATGATAAGTAAGGAAAATTCAAATTAAATAAAATGCTTTTTATACCTATCAGAATGCAAAAAATAAAAAGTCTGGTAGTGGTAAAGTGTTGGCATAGATAAGGGGGAAATGAGCCCTTCTATTCACTGTTGGTAGAAATACAATCACTTTGGAAGATAGTTAGCTTCATCTGGTAAAATTGAACAGTTACATAACCCTGTCACTTAGCAATTCAGTTCTTTGATGTGTACCACAGGGACTTGGCTTGCACAAGAATAGTTTATAGTATCATTGTTGCTTAAGCCAACAAAACAGTAGCAGCAGAATATTAGAGTAAAGAGCACCTGGAGGCTCAGTGCCTGTGGCTCAAGTGGCTAAGGTGCCAGCTGCATACACCTGAGCTGGCAGGTTCAAATCCAGCCTGGGCCCGCCAAACAACAATGATAGCTGCAACCAAAAAATAGCCAGGCGTTGTGGTGGGTGCCTGTTGTCCCAGCTCCTTGGGAGGTGGAGGCAGGAGACTCGCTTGAGCCCAGGAGTTGGAGGTTACTGTGAGCTGTGATGCCGTGGCACTCTGCCCAGGGTGACAGCTTGAGGCTCTGTCTCCAAAAAAAAAAGAGCAGCTGGAGGTATTTTATCTAGAGTCAGATTCTAGCTGTGGCACTTACTAGTTTTGTGACTTTTGGTTAGTTTCTTAGCCTCACTGTGACTCATTTTCCTCATCTGCCAATACAGTTCCTACCAGATCATATAGGATTTATATGAAGGTTGTTACTATCTTGTAGCCTGTCTTACATTTGAGTAATATGCAAGTGTGCAACAATGTAGATGAATCTAAAAAACATAATGTTGAGTAAAAGAAACAAGTGACAGAAAAAATATATAGGAGACCACATAATTTATGTGGTTCAAAAGCATGTATTACTCAACAATAGCTTGAATTGTTAAAATTTAAGAATGTTTAAACCCCTTGCTGGGAAGAAGAAAGTAAATGGTTCAGGAAGGGGCACACAGGAGATTTCTTTCCCTTTAAGCTGGGTAGTAGAAAGTGGGTGATTTTCATTTTCTTTAAAAACAATTTTTTTTTTTTTTTGAGAAAGGTCTCGTTCTGTCCCTATGGCTGGAGTGCAGTGGCATCACCATAGCTCTGTATCATCCAACTCCTGGGCTCAAATAATCTTCTTGCCTCAGCCTTCCAAATATCTGGGATGTTTGCCATCGTGCCCAGCTAATTCTTTTTGTTTGTTTGTTTGAGACAGTCTTACTATGTTGGCCTTGGCTAGAGTACAGTAGCATTAGCTTAGCTCACTACAGCGTCATACTCCTGGGCTCAAATGATCCTCCTGCTTTAGCCTCCTGAGTAGTTGGTACTATAGGCATGTGCTACTACATCAGGCTAATTTATTCTATTTTTAATAGAGACAGGGTCTCACTTTTGCTCAGGCTAGTCTCCAATTTCTGATCTTAAGTGATCCTCCCACCTCAGGCTTTCAGAGTGCTTGGATTATAGGTGAGAGCTATTGTACCCAGCCCACTTTCTTTGTGTTTTTGAATTTTATCATGTCATTATTATTAAAGATGGGTCTCTTTGTGTTGCCCGGGCTTATATCAAACCTCTGGGCTCAAGTGCTCCTCCTCCCTCAGCTTCCTAAAGTACTGGGATTACAAGTGTAAGCCAGTGCATCCAGCTCCCAAATTATTTTTAATTTGTGTTTATTATGAAATATATATACAAACATAACATAATCTGTAGAAAATGGGGCATGTGCAGTGGCTCACATCTATAATCCCATCAGTTTGGGAGGCCGAGTAGGAGGA
Source organism: Galagoides demidoff (assembly GCA_963574575.1). Classification (NCBI taxonomy): domain Eukaryota; kingdom Metazoa; phylum Chordata; class Mammalia; order Primates; family Galagidae; genus Galagoides; species Galagoides demidoff. The sequence continues at coordinate 3,528 of CAUYQV010026882.1, read as the reverse complement.
TTGCTTGAGCTCAAGAGTTTGAGGTTATAGTGCAGGGGTCCTCAAACTTTTTAAACAGGGGGCCAGTTCACTGTCCCTCAGACCGTTGGAGGGCTGGACTGCCGGCCCCGGGATAAGTTAGCTGCTAAGCAGGATAGGCATGGCGGCAAAAACACCTGGTGGGCTGCATGTGGCCTGCGGGCCATAGTTTGAGGACGCCTGTTGTAGTGAGTTTGATTGTGCTAGTGTAACTCCAGGCTGGGTGACAGAGCAAGACTGTGTCTTTAAAAAAAGGAAAAAAAAGTTTGGGGTATGTGAGGCTAAATTAAATGCTTTTCTGATGGAGGACTTCTCAGAACATTAATATGATACTTGTGCATTGTGGACTTGCAAGAGGAATATTTTTAGTGACCTGTAGTTGGTGATGGAACCTTTCAGGGCTTAACATACAGAGTAGGACTATATGCTGATGATTGTTGATTTTTAGTTTGAGTTTAAGTGGCTAAATGGGATTCTTTTGCATGCACACAGATGTTTTATATAAGTAAGCCCACTACTATTGGACAGTTTATTTTTCTTTTTTGAGACAGAGTCTTATTTCGTCACCCTCAGTAGAGTGCCGAGGTGTCATAGCTCACAGCAACCTCAGACTCTTGGGTTCAAGCAATTCTCTCGTCTCAGCCTCCTGAGTAGCTAGCTGGACTACAGGTGCTGCCACAACATTTGGCTATTTTTTGAGATGGGGTCTCACACTTTGCTCAGGCTGGTCTTGAACCCGTGAGCTCAGTCAGTCTATCCAGCTTGGCTTCCCATAGTGCTAGGATTACAGACATGAGCCACAGTGCCTGGCCTACTGTTGGACAGTTTAGTAGGATTTTTTTTTCTTCCTAGAGACAGGGGCTGGCCCTGTTGCTAAGGCTAAAGTGCAGTGACTCACTCATAGTTCATTGTAACCTCAGATGCTTAGACTCAGGTGATCTTCCCACCTCTGTCTCCTGAGTAGCTGGGACTGCAGGCTGTGTTACCATACCTGGGCTAATTTTTTTTTCTTTGCAGTTTTTTGGCCAGGGCTGGGTTTGAACCTGCCACCTTGGAATATGGGACTGGCACCCTACTCCTTTGAGCCACAGGTGCTGCCCTCTCGGCTAATTTTTAAAATATTTTTTTAGTGTTGGAGTCTTTGCCATGTTGATCCTGAACTCCTGGCCACAAGAGATCCTCCTGCCTATGCCTCCTAAAGTGGTGGTATCATATGTGTGAACCACCATTCCTGGCTGGACATTTTTTATTGTTATGAACAACATTGAATATATATATATATATATGTATATATATATATATATATTTTTTTTTTTTTTAATTTTTTTAAAGACAGAGCCTCAAGCTGTTGCCCTGGGTAAGTGCCATGGCATCACAGCTCACAGCAACCTCCAACTCCTGGGCTTAAGTGATTCTTTTACCTTAGCCTCCCAAGTAGCTGGGACTACAGGCATCTGCCACAATGCCTGACTATTATTTGGTTGTGGTTGTCATTGTTGTTTGGTAGGCCCGAACTGGATTTGAACCTGTGAGCTCTGGTGTATGTTGCTAGTACCTTAGCCGCTTGAGCTACAGGCACCAAGCTGACATTGAATATTTTATTAAATATTTTATTCTATTTTTTATATGATTAAAATTTTTGGTTGTTATCTTTAATTGTGGAAGTGGGCTTTTTTTTTTTTTAAATTGTACTGTTTTATTTCCTTTACTACAGGAAGGAATTGTTGAGAATCTTTTTAAATGGGCCCGAGAAGCTGATCAGCCATTGAGGACATATTCTACTGGACTGTTAGGAGGTGCTATGGAAAATCAAGATATTGCTGCCAACTATAGGGATGAAAATTCACAGCTGGTAAGGACCATATTAGAGTAAATTATCGCTTAAAATGTGAGAGTATTCACAAATTCTTCCTTGCTACCTGAATATGAATAGGTAGATCCTTTTTATTACCTGGTATTGGAACATAGCTATAATTACAACATTACTTTTGTAAGAGTTTTTCTTTCTTTCTTTTTTTTTTTTTAGACAGAGCCTCAAGCTGTCACCCTGGGTAGAATGCCAGGGCAGCATAGCTCAGAGCAATCTCTAACTCCTGGGCTTAACCGATTCTCTTGCCTTAGCCTCCAAAGTAGCTGGGACTATAGGCACCTCACACAACACCCAGCTATTTTTTTGTTGTAGTTATCATTGTTGTTTGGCAGGCCCAGGCTGGATTTGAACCCACCAGCTCTGGCATATGTGGCTGGTGCCCTAGCTTGAGCTATAGGTGCTGAGCCAGAGTTTTACTTTAATAAGAGTTTTGATATTACTTTTTCTTTAAACTTGAAAATAGCTGTTTTTATTTACTTTTTGAGACAAAGTCTCACTCTGTTGCCCCAGGGTAGAGTGTTACGGTGTTATAACTCACATCAAGCTCAAACTCTTGCACTCAAGCAGTCCTGTTGCTTCAGCCTCCCCAGTAGCTGAGTCTATAAGCACATGCCACTATGCCCACCTAGTTTTTTTATTTTTAATAGAGATAGGGTCTTGCTCTTGGTCAGGCTGATCTGGAACTCCTAAAGTCAAGCAATCTACCTGCCTTGGCCTTTCCTCTAGTAGGATTACAGGCGTGAGCCACTGTGCCTGGCCAGAATAGCTGTTTATAATATTGTCAAGGATTGACATTTTATACTAAATAAAGAATAGTACTATTCCATTTTTCTTTCTTTCTTTTTATTTTGAGATAGAGCCTCAAGCTGTCGCCCTGGGTTGAGTGGCCACAATGCCTGGGTATTTTTTTTTTTTTCCTCTTTGGTTGCAACTGTCATTGTTGTTTGGCAGGCCCGGGCTGGATTAGAACCTGCCAGCTCAGGTATATGTGGCTGGCGCCTTAGCTGCTTGAGCCACAGGTGCTGAGCCACTATTCTGTTTATTTATTTTTATTAAATCATAGCTGTGTACATTAATATAGTCATGGGGTATAGTGTGCTGTTTTTATATACAATTTGAAAAATTTTCATCAAACTGGTTACCATAGCCTTCATGTCATTTTCTTAGTTAATTGTGTTAAGATGTTTATATTCTACATTTAGAAAGATTCACATGTATCCTTATTAGATGAATCAGGTGTGATCCCACCAATTACCCTCCCTCCACCCTTCTTTCCCTCTCCCCTGAGCCACTATTCTATTTTTCTTTTTTGAGACAGAGCCTCAAGCTGTCCCCCTGGGTAGAGTGCCGTAGCGTGACAGCTCACAGTAACCTCCAACTCGTGGGCTCAAGTGAGTCTCCTGCCTCCGCCTCCCAAGTAGCTGGGACCATAGGTCCCTGCCACAATGCCGGACTATTTTTTTTGGTTGCAGCCATCATTGTTATTTGGCGAGCCCCGACTGGATTTGAACCTTCCACCTTAGGTGTATGTGGCTGGTGCCTTAGCCACTTGAGCCACAGGAGCCGAGCCTGGTGTATGACTTCTTTCGGTGACCTAATGTTTTTGAAGTGTGACTTTATGTAGCAAAATAGATGCTCTT
>CAUYQV010026880.1:0-29456 GCA_963574575.1 Galagoides demidoff | reverse complement strand
ACAGGCGCCTGCCACAACACCTGGCCATTTTTTGGTTGCAGCCATCATTGTTGTTTGGCGGGCCCGGGCTGGGGATTCGAACCCGCCACCTTAGGTGTACGTGGCTGGTGCCTTAGCCGATTGAGCCACAGGCGCCGAGCCACTGTGGCTTTTTGATATAAGATTGCTTTCAAAAATCTTTTATTGCCTTCCTACTATGGGTACAGTGGAATGGGCAATGAGACAAACAGTAAGAAAATGATTTCCCTTGGGTGGATGGATGGCTCAGTTCTGTAATCCTAGCACTCTGGGAGGATGAGGCAGGTGGATTACCTGAGCTCAGGAGTGTGAGAACAGCCTGAACAAGAGATCTAGTCTCTACTAAAAATAGAAAACCTAGTATAGCACGGTAGTGGTTGCATTGTAGTTGCAGTTACTTGGGAGGCTGAGGTCAGAGGATCACTTGAGCCCAGGAGATTGACGTTGCTGTGAGCTGTGATGCCCTAGCATTCTAGCCAGCGTGATGGAGACACTCTGTCTCAAAAAAAAGAAAAAAAAAGAAAAAGAAAAGAAAAGAAAATGGTTTTCTGCCTTCTAGGAATTTTGGTAAGTAGGGTGGTTAATATATCCATAAATAATGATTACATGTTCTATGGTTTCCATATTTCAAGGTACAACATCTCTTGCAAAAAATACAATAATGACCAAAAACTGTTTTACAAAAAAAAAGAAGAGAAGAAGAGGGAAAACAAAACCAAAGACAACATGAGAATGGATTAGGCAATGGTTAAGTGGGTAAGTGAAGATGACATTATCTCTACTTCTTGTCATCCTAAAGAAGATCCAAAGCTCAGAGTGTCAAAGGCTCACAAGTCTGTCCCAAGAGGGCATTTCAACAGAATGAGATATACTACAGCCCTGTTACATTACTAAAGCTTTTGGAGACTCTAGAAAGCTTGGCCTGAAGAGGAGAGAGAACTTCATTGTAGTTTTCAAAAGAAGAGTGGTGAATTTATTCTTCCGACAGTATTTTGAGTTTTAGAATCTAAGCCTACTAAAATGGTACTTTTCCTTAAGCTTGGTATGCCTAGTCAACACTTACATATTTCAAATTCAAGCACAATTATCTGAACTCTCAAATCTGTCAGTTTATCAAATTACCCTTATATTTTCTTGAGTTTTCCACCACCCAATGTTTTAAAGGAGTGTGTGTTTATTCATCTCCTTTAAAGGTTACTCTCTGTTCCTGGAAGGTGCTTACATAAGTGTGTCTATGTTACCTTTTTAGAATACTTGAACAGGCATTCTCTATATCTTTAAAAAATAATGTTTAGTAATTTGTGTACTAGAAATATCAAAGGTCTTTTATAGACCTAAGGACCTGAGGGTTTCTTCTAATGAGAAAATGGAGATATTTCATATTTATGTCACAGGATTGGATAAATCCAGATGTACTTTTAGATTGCGAAACAGCTCCAGCTGTTATATAAATATTTGGGTTGTGGTAGAAACCATAATATATTTTTCCAAAGGCATTGCTCCTTCCATTTTAAACTTATGTGCTCTTTGAGGGAAATTTAGTTTATGTGTTTGTGATTCATTTACACTTAACTCATCAAAATAACATTTGCTGAGAGCTATTGAGTATCCAATCAGCATCTTGAGCTATGCGGATTTCTTAAAAGTTTGCCTTTCCCCCCTAAATTCAGCCAAACCACTTGAGGTGTTTTATTTGTTTGTTTTTCCCTTTTCTGAATTTTCTATAACTTGGGAACCTGAAAGATGTGGTAGGTTCAAGGCAGTGAGATATTTGCTATTTCCTATGAAACAATTACTTTTGTAAGACTGAGATTATAAGAGAAATCATTAACTACTAGGAAATGAACTTTCTAGTGTTGCTAAAATAATTAGGTTATTATAGAAGGACTAAAACTTATGTTGAATGGCCATGATTCAAAAATGTAGTGGCATAACTTTTCCATTTAGAAGTAATATTTCCCTCACTTTTTACACCTTTAAAAATCTACTGGAGTATATAAAAGAACTGGGCTGTTTCTACAAAGAGACTTGATAAGGCAATATAGGCTGACTGTTCTACTTAGAATGGTCAAAACTCAAAGGACAAATAAAACCTACTATGTTCTGGGAGCAGGCTCTAGGGACAAACAAGTTCTTTAAAACCCTCGAATCAAAGAAAAAAAGATATTTATGTAGTTCTTTAGTTCATAGGTAATTTCTCCCCTAAGATTTTTTTTATAAGGTTGGAAAATTATAGATAAGCAGCTGCATTTTGCTTTTTCTGAAGAAGGAAGGACTTTAGTGGCACCAAAATTCAATAACTTCACTGTTATTACTAAAAAGGAGTCAGGGGAACTGTTCTGAGATTAAGATCCAGGGGGTCAGGATGATTCAGTTTGTGCATTTTACGGAGCATGTTTGTTTACATGTGTTTTAAATTGTGATGTCAAACCTATTTTCAATTTTAGGCAGGGGAATGATGCAATTTGATGCATGCTTCATAGAATACTGGGCTGCTCTATGGGAGAGAGATCACAGAAAGGCAATAATAGAAAATCCAGGACTAGTTAGAAGGTGCCTGCAGTAGTCCAGGACAGAGATGATGGTAATTTGTTCTACAGTGGCAGAGAGTGAGGAGCAGATTCATATGATATTCTGGAGTCAGAACCCATAGGACTTGCTGGTGGATTGCAGTAAAGTTAGATGTGATTCCTTATTATATGGCTTTTGCAACTGGGAGCATAAGTGGTATCAAACACTAAAAGGAATAAGTGTAGACAGGGGTGATAAACGAATTTGCTTTGGTTTTTCCAAGGTGCCATATGACCTATGAAGATACCTCTTAGAGAGCTGTGTGTAAATGTTGACTGAAGTATAAACAGTCATAACAGCTTACCAGCATTCTCAGTGGGCATGGTTCCTGTTAGAATAGTTCTAAGAAAAATAATATCCCTATGTGTACTCCCTACTTGGATTCCTTTTATTATTTTAATAACAATCCAGAAAGTCCATGTGGAATACATGGATAATCCTATTTGAACACTTTTCTAACAAAAGGTTTATTGGAGATACTTTCAAGAGGTGGAGGAGAAAAACAATGGGCAATGAAGGATGAGTAGAAGTTCTCCAGCACTATAAAGTGCTCCATTCATACAACTGCAACCCGAAGAAAGGTTTGCCAACCACTGTATGAACTATAGGAGGGAGAATCTATGCCTGGGAAAAATGTAACCCTTTAAGGATTACTCTGATACTATTTAGAGCTAGGTTGGTTAGTTACTTCTATGGTCTCAATATTTGTGACACACCTTTCCCCCCCTCACCAAGTTGGTATATTGAAAACTTAATCACTGATGGTTCCCAGGCGAGGTCTTTGGGAGAATTCTCTTGCATGGGATTAATGCCTTTACGAAAGAGGGCCTGGACAGCTGTCTTTCCCCCTGTGTCATGTGAAGACATTGAGAGAAAAAGCCATCCATGAATCAGAATGTGGGCCCTCAACCAGACATCAAATCTGCCAGTGCCTTAATGTTGGACTTTCCTGCCCATAGAACTGTGAAAAATAAATTTCTGTTATTTATAAGCTATCCAGCTTGTGGCAAACAGAGGAAAGTAGTGATATCATTTCCTGGGCCATATTGATTATCAAAAAATGGAATACTTATTTGTATATATCTTCTGAACTGAGTGAATACAAAATGAACCAACAGTTAGCAAAACTAACAAGAATCCCTCTCGTTGATGTGCAGACTACCTCACATTACACTTATTCAAGAAAGGTAGTGGATTGAAGCAGTAGCACTCAATCTATTACTTTCCATCAGGACACACACAAGTTGAATGATATTTACTTATGCAACACATTTTGATGTAAAATTCCCAGTGAAAGTCCCAGCTAAAATTCCCTCAAAATTTTCCTACACAGAAAATATATATGAGGATGCAAATACATGGTAATAAAGATACTATGCAGATACTTTATCATTGTTATAGTTTATATTAAGCATATCATTTACAAACTTTGATTTATTATTAATAATTAATTGAATTGAACATATCTTACAGCTTATGGTTGTATTGAAGAGTGGTTCTGAAAATCTAAGTATAGCAAATTCAAACACTTTAACCCTCCACTTGTGATATCTCCATGCAGAATTAATCCAATTCTAAGACTGAACATTCTGCAATCTCTTCTTTTATGAAATAGGCCCACAAAACAGGTATACAGTTTAACTTGTGGTATGGGAATTGAAATTTACTTGGGCAAATTTTTACTTACCATCTAGGCACAAAGTTGAATGTTTATTGTTAATTAGCCAAATTTCTCATATTCTTAGGAACTGAAATAAGAACAGAATGTTCTCAGTATAATATTTATGAATCTTTGTATTTAAGATGTTTGCCATTTTATCATGTCAAACAAACTTTCCTTATTCCAGGTTTTTAAATATAATTTTCCCTTTTTTTCTACACCTGTGCCTCAACTTCATTCCAACAGATGTGTCTTATATTTTAAGTGGCCTCAACTTCAATTTGAGAAGCAGATAGGTGATAATACAATAATTGATTTATTATTTAATAAAAAGATTTTTACTTTCAATTATATGATTGCTTGTGTAGTTGAATATTGCATCTTATGTCCATATTAAACTTTATAGACTCTTTTACTCTGCATGTTTATTTCCTGATTTCCTGAAGGTACTTGGTTAACAAAAGAAATAATTACACCCTTGGAATATTTAAGCACTTTTTCATTGTGAGCTCTTTGAAATTTAAAAGTAATCAACTGAGGGAGATTCAGTTATTTCCAATAGATAGAACAGAGAACAGGCTTAGAGAAGTGAAGTGACTTGGTTAAGCACTATAGACAAAGGCAGAAATCTAATTCTAGGGTTTTGTTTCCAAATGCAGGACTCTTTCTCTCCTATCATGATGAAGAGCTCATCAATGGGTTATGAATATTTTAGGCTAGTCTGTAGTAAAGATCAATGAAAGGGAGGCATTATTATCTGCTGGGTAATCGAGATAAGTTTCTCAGTCACCTGTCTCATCCAAAGGGATTTTAACTATAAAATTTAATTTTGAAGGACTTGGTAGAATCTTCTATTTCCAAAGAAAAGAAAATAAGTCCCGTAGAAATCTCAAGGTCAATATTTGTCTTCTGATCAATAGTTGTAACATTGCATGAGGCCACTCTGTATGTGAATGCTAGACTAGGAGGTGCCTGAGGCTGGATCGTGTCCAGGGGCAAGAGAGGCTCCAGAGGACGCCCTAGCTACCTCTGCCATCCACTTGTGGATGTGTATGCACGTGTTGGTTAAGGAGTAGGGATTTTATATTTGCTTTTTGTGAGGAAACACCAACTTTTAAATTTTAGATCATTATCTATAATAAACTTAAATTCCAGATTTTGAAATTACTTCTAACACTCAAATTCCTCTCATAGATTACTGATATTCTTTAAATCAATGGTTACTTTTTCCACCATAGTTCTGTTAAACTCTTGTTTTTATTATGCATTTAATGCACCTTAGTAAAAATATGAATATCCAAAAATAGTACAAAAATTATGCTGTAATAATATAAAAATCCCTCTTCTCCCAAATCCCATTCTCTCTATATAGCCATTTAAATAATTTGTTTCTGCTACAAAAGACATATATATATATATATATATATTCATGTAGGAATATATATGTATTTCTTTCGTAACAGTGAAGGCTTAAGATGCATAGTACAATATGCTTTTTTCATTTAATAGTATATTATGTTAACTACATTGTCAGATACCAGCACATTCACAGTCACCTCAGTATTTTTAACAATAGCAGAATATTTCACTATATAGAAGTAAATGATTTATTTTATCAGTCCTGAAATGTTTACATAATTATTTTGAAAATGAGTTTTCAAAAATTCTACTCCTGGGGATAGAGGTTACATAATTTTTAATGGCAGAAGAACATTGTTACATGCACAATACTTTAATAATATCCTTTTTCCTAAGTATATCTTTGTAATCTATAGCAGTATATATATAGAACATTTTTTTTTATAGTTAGAATTCCTGTATCAAAAATAGGTTCATTTATAACTTTGATAACTATTATTCAACTGGTCTCCTAAGAAGAGTCACCAAAATAATATTAGTAAGAGCATAAGAATATCTACCCCATCAGTAGAATAATAAACTTTAAAAATAATTGAAGTACAATAGATTTAAAGTGAAATCTTACAGTTGCTCAAGGCTGCATTATTCTAATCATGGGTATGCTTGGTTATATATTTTTAGTATGCTTGGATATTATATTTTTTATGTTCATTGGTTCTTCGTATTTCTTGTTCTATAAACTACCTTTAATTGTATTTGTGTAATTTTTGGCTGATTTCTGTATATTCGTAAGAACTCTTTGTGTATGAATGTAATTGGTGTTTTGTAATGTGCATCATAATTTTTTTCTGGTTAGTCATTCTCAACATGTAGAATGCACCTTTTTATGTTACAAATTTTGACAGCATTTCCTTTACGTCTTTCAGGTTGTGTGAATTGGGTATATATTGTTTATATATTGAAAATAATAATATCTCCCTCCCTACTTAGGAGGCCCTTACACTTTCCAAGATTATATTTTTAGAAATAAATTCTTATCCTTTTTTTTTTTTAAATCATTATTTGGAACCTTGCTCCATTTGTGGAAATCTTATCATAGCCAGCTTGAAGACTTCTACCATGCATTAAATTTATAAACAGGGGACTCAGATTTAGAGATAATGATCAGACGCTAGAACTAGAATATGCTTTAAAGATCTAGTATAATGTTCTTACTTTACAGTTGGAGAAATGAACATAAATGTGAAAAATGATAGTAGTAAAGTATCTTACTGAAGGCCCCACAGTGTTGGTTCCAGAAGGAACATTCCTCTCCCCATGTGTATGATGTTACCCATCATTGCATTTCGCCCTCTGCTTTATCATCACCTCATGAGCAAATCTTCATCTGGGCACCACAAGATTCTAGTTGGCCCCATTTATTGATCATCCTTTTTAACTTAAGAGGGGAAGATATTCTGTAGGCTTTTAAAGACTTTAAGGGGGGAGAGGGCAGAGACCTATTAGGTCCCAAGAGCATCAGACTGCTCATATTTTATTTCTTGCTCAGATTCCGAACATTGCCACTGGTTATTATAAAGCCAAAGGGTTATTTATAAAAATACCTCTGACTGTGAAACGAATCTATCTGGTTTCTCCCTGGCTTTATTTGCTTATTTATTTAGCCTTTATAAGAAGACCAAGGAGAGGAGGGCACTGAGTTGAGAACCCCATCCATTGCCTTCAGCAACCTCACAGCATCTTAAATGAGAGGTATGTTTTTAGCATTATTCGATCATTTCACTGGATTACAGGGTCAGCAAAAGGGTGCTTTAGGGGGGACTTGAGACTTAATGAGATGTAAATGCAGAACTCAGTTTTCTGTAACACACACATCTCTCTAGACCTATTTTGTTCTCAGGAGCACAGTTAGGTATAACTATTGGCTGTGTGGTCTGTCTTAGGGAGGCGTTTGAAAGGATTAGGTATGTTCCTTTGAGGGATATACTTTCTTCAAAGACACTAAAGATTCATGGAGTCATTTCTGTGAAATAGTTTTCCTGGGACTCAGTATTTAAACTCACAAACAACATGCAGATAATCCTTAACAGTAATTATTGTTTTAAGGAAACCATATCGCCAACCCACCCCCCAAATTTCTCTCTCCGCAGTAGTGTCTTAGACTGTTTAAAAAAAATGACAATGGGTATAAATAGTAATCTAATTATAGTTTGAGGAGATTTACAGCTCTAATTACAACTGCTGTTAAATTTCAAAGGGACTGACACAAGCAATCAACACATCCCATACAAGAATCCATCTTGCTATTATAAAAGCTACCTGCCAATTGTTTGTCAGTTGAATGACATGCAACACTGCACACATTATCTCCAGAATTAGTGATACCGACAGGTTTGCCATGTTTAATGTATGTAGGCAGTATAATGCAAAGGCATGGAGCCCAGGAATTTCTCAATTAGGGACTGCCACATTGCCAGGGTATGCATATTTCATCAAGTATGTTATCATCACTTCCTCTCAATGAATTTGTTTTATTTAGCTCAATCAACTATATAGTCATAGTACTTCTCCCAGCCAAGTACTAACCAGGCCTGACCCTGCTTAGCTTCTGAGATCAACTAAGATTGGGCGTGTTCAGGGGGGTATGGCCGTGGACTTAATAATCTCTTCTTTATGATAGAAGTGAGAAACATATGGGTGCAAAATTTCTCTCCACCTATGATTGAATTTATCATATATTCTATAACATGTATTGGATCTTTACATGAGGACATAAATTTTATAATAGTCTCATTTGAGATTTAAAACAATTCTTTAACAGATGTACTATTGTATTTATTCTTTTGGGTAATTTAGGATATGGAATATTAAAAATATTTTTGGCTAGGGAAGATGTGTATGGCTTTTTAAATGCTTGCTGATAATATTGGCAGGTTGATAAAAAATGGCTCAAACCATTTCTCATCTCTTACCTTCATCAACCTCCTATAGTTGGGCACATTGATTTCCACATCTGCGGCCTCAGCTCTACTCTGGATTTCTGGACCATCTGGACAGGGCATAATTAATTCATTCTAGGCCAGTTATCCAATGGGGCTTTACATTAATCATGTCCTGAGATCTGAAATTTGGGTGTCTGACGCAAGCCATCCAGCATCCAGTTAACGCGCTCTATTTCAGTGCTCTCCACTTCCCAGGCAGGACTCCTTCTTAGTGCTCCCCCCTTCCTGTAAATCTTTGCCGGGGCAGAAACTGTGCTAATAAATTACAGTGCAGGTGTGGAGACCTGATGTCCTGTGTTGAGACCCACTGATGATAACTTCTTACTTAACATGCCTCTTATGGACTATCACAGGCCGATTACCAATATATCCTTCCAGCTCCATAGAACCCGCTGCCTAGTAATCTTGGTCTGACTATTAGTGAATCACACTTTGTATCAGGGTTGATAGTGTAAACCATGTAGGCACAACAGTTGCAAAATAATAGAATTCTTTCCACTGTCTGGTAAATAGCTCCTTATTCCAATACCTGCCTTTGCGCTTCAGTGCTTCTTCCCACAGCTCTTACAAATCACATTTCGGACACCCATACACGCATATTATTCAGCAACCAAAAGGCTAGTCTCCTGGCCCATAGGACATGTGTGAGACCTCACCGACACTGTAACCACTGCTCATTCTGATTGGTGGCAAGCACACCTGTGGCACTATACCTGTTAATGTTAACATTAATGTAATAGTACTTCTGACTTCTCCTTTGTTATTTTTCCTTTGACTTAGACAAATGACCTGCCCTCTATATTAGGCTACAAGACAGGGTCTCTGCCAATTCCTCACTTTTTTTCACTCCTTATACTTTTTCATTTTGCCATCAGAAATAAGCAGCGTATCCTCTTACAGACTCTACCCCACAAATGATGGATTGATATTTTCATTTTAAGTACTTTTATGTGTGTGTTTTTTTAAATCCTGCAGCCACGAACAACACTTTTTATTCAGTAGAGAAAGGATAAAGAGGCACTAAACTAGCAAAATGAAGGAATTTTAAAAGCAGGGTTTTGCCAATGACAATGCAGTTTTCACTAGATTGTAGGTCAAGGTCGTCGGTCACGTTTCTGATTCAGTGACATTCAGAAGACATAATTACAGTAAGACGGCTGCATTCATGCCAACATGAATAGTTTCTTTCCTGAGATAACTGATCCCAAAGGATGGCAGGAATTATTTCCTTATGTATTCTGCTGGCATTTGTTTTGTCAGAACATAACAAATTATATATAAATCCTGTTTTATAAATGGTATGCTGTGCTTTAAATACAGCCCAATATGTCATTCTGTCAGAGATTAGCAATTGCAAATTGTTTTGTTGATTGATTCATTATTCTCAATGCCCAATTGGAAAAATTATTATTAAATTTACGATGAAAAATTTTCTTTAAAATGAATTATTGAAGCAGTTTATGCTAAAATAATAATATAGGCACTTTTATTGTTTGCATGTTAGAAGTGTTACCAAGTCACTGACATGTCTCTGCCATCACTCTGAGAATTCCCTACAGCATTAAAGATGTATTAGATGGCTACATAAATGATGGTTGGTTACAATACTGTGAAATTTGTGTGACAGCATAAGAAGCTTTTTAAATAGTACCAAGTATTTTTCAGAAAGCTCTGCAAACTAACTTTTTATCACCTTAAATTTCTTGGGTTTCCTTTCCTATCCATTCATCTTTATTTTTAAAATGTTGAAATGCCCTCCCTGAATTAAGAACACATGGCTTTAGCAAACTCAATAACTGTACTTACTGCACAGAAGACTAAACTCCAAAGATTACATCTCAATGGCACCACTGAGTAAGAAACAGAATTAAGTTTATATTATCACTGAATAGTCTGCCTTTACTTTTTGGCAGCAAATAACTTGTTTTTTTGGCTTTGAATAATTAAAATCAGTAGTCCCGAGTAGGTTTTGTCTATAGGAATCCACAGTTTTAATTCTCTGAGCTGAAACATTATCACCTTCACTCTATTTATTGTTTCCTGGGCAAGATTTTCATCAGTGTATCTTCTGAACTCTGCTAATTATCATGAACGTCTGAGTTTGCTCATTTGTAAAATGTTGACCTGACTTTCTAGCTCTTTGATCACAGAACTCTTTCCTTTCAAGTCAGTCTCAGCCACACTCACTACAGGCCTCTTGTGTTATTTTCCTTTCTGAGAAGCCAGATAAGGACAGAAATGTGATCTCTTTGTGTGACAAGGCATGGAGTTGCCTTTCATCTTTTATGGATTAGGCAGTCAGTCATTCTCTCATGATTGGGCAAATCTTAACATGGGTAGAAGGAGTCCCATTTTACTCATTTGGTTTCAACTTTATGCAATCAAAGAGGAAAATCTCCGGAATGGATAATCTTGAAGGATCTCTTTACATTATGATTATTATTAATTTTGTAGAGGAGTTCACCCCATTCATACTTCTTTTCCTCCAAGAAAGAGGTTAGTAGAGAAATATATGATCTGCCTTTAGGCATTATAGTCATTTCTGGCCTAAATAAACTTTTTCACAAAATTTAAGATTTAGAAAGAAAGTTAGGTCACTTAGATTGTGGAGCTTATGCCAACGACAATAACAACAACAACATTGTCTTGAGATTTTTAAACTGTAAGAAAGAATGAACTTCTCGCAAATGGCCTGAGGAAAGCACTACATCTAAGTCAGTAGAATTCACTGGAGAACACTTGGCACTAAATAAAAAGGTCAAGGCATTGGACAACAACTTCTGAAAAGATGTAACTCGAGAATCTTAAGTCCAGCTGAAAATGCTACAATGATGGAAAGCCCCAATCAAATTGAAATTAAAATGGAATCTGTATAAGATCCAAATTTTATTATACCTTTCAAAGACATTTATAAAATTTCTGGACCTTATGTTAAAAGTCCAACTATGGATTTCTTGGTGTTTTCAAAGTGCCTTTCTCACAGAGTTTTTAATAAAAGTCCAATGAATGAAAACTTTTAAAGTAGAGGTGGTTGATATATTCTTGGACTAAATCTACATGACTCATGTTAAGAGAAAAAGACCTGGACATTTGAAAAAGGCAGTGTTGTCAGAAGACATGGAAGTCAGTTTTTTGGTCTTGTTTAGTATCTAACTCCATGGAGTTTTCCCATCTCAGATCTCTAATTACAAAGGGTCTAAGTCAAAAAGACCAGGGCTTCTTACACTTCAGATGGGAGCTCCTTCCTGACACTCACAGCTGGCAGCTTCCATGTCACTCAGTGTGTTGGAATAATTTTCTCAATGGTGCAATGGATGCTTCCAGAATCTAAAGAGGCCTACTAGGCACTGTGCTCCTTCTTTCAGGTGGGAAGTACTAGATGCCAGCATTGGTCTGTGCTTTTCTTTGCTCTCAGATCACTGTGCTCCTAAGCACTTCACTGAGAAAGCAAGGCCTGAAATCTTCATTAAAGTATGAGCACTCCATGCTTTCACTTTTAGGAAAAAACAAACTTTCCAAATCATACTCCAGGAAATAGCCTTGTAAGTTATTGGAATATTGTTATTTTCTTAGAAGAACTATTGGGTGGTAATTTAATAGAACATGAATGACAAGGCATGTGAGGAAATTTTGAGAGGAGGAATTGTTATGAACTAGGTGGTTTCGCAAACAGTAAGATTCTTTTTGGAGTCTTGTTTTAGTGACTTTGGCCTCTGGAAACAAGGTGGTAGCTACCAGTCATTGTTTTGACACTCTTGGTTACTATGACCTTGGCTGATTTATCTATTTTTCACCTTCACATCCCTGTGAGTAACATTTACTTATTTAACAAATATTTATTAGCTACCTGGTTTGTGCCAGATCTTATTCTAGGTGATGGGAATGTGGGAGTGAACAAAAAGGCAAAATGTCCTAGTAAGAATAAAAAACAAATATTTTATATCTATCTATCTATCTATCTCTATCTCTATCTCTCTCTGAAAACCGTTTATATGTGACCAGTGAGGAAACAAACTATGCAGATTTTCACCAAATAGAATGCACCAAGAAGAAGGAAGAGCAAATGCAAAGTCCCTGATGTGGGAGTATAACTGCCATGCTCTAGGAAGAACAAGGATGCAGTGTGATCCAAATGAATAGAGGAAAGTATCAGGAGAAGAAGTCACACTATTAAGAAGGGACCAAATCATGTCAGACCTTGATGGCTACTACAATGACTTTGGCTATATTTGGACTCAGATAGGAAGCTATTGGAGGGTTTTGAGCAAAGGAATAATGTGCTCTGATTTACATTTCAAATAACCCATCTGGCTGCTGGGTTGGTGATGGGCAGCAATTACTTTTCCATAAATGTAGGTGGGAGGTTATCACAACAATCTGGTGAGGATATATGTTGACTTAGATTAGAGTGCTGCAGGTACTAAGTAGATGGGTTCTGAATTTATTTTGTCTCTGGATATGTAGATTTTTAAAAATTAATTGTATATGAGGTTGAGAGAAAGGAAAAGTTCAAATATGTCTGATGTTTCTGGGTTAAGCTATTCGAGGTATAGATATAACAAGTGGAGAAATACATAAAGAGTTTATAGGATTAATATACTGAAGGTCTTGGTGATGTCGATGAATGTTAGAGTTGGGACAGCAAGGGAGGTGAGATGTTTACTTAGGGGATGGTGATCAGAAAGTGGGACACATGACATAGAAATTATGGAATGTTTAGAGTTTAAATGAATTATTAATTTAAGTGAATAAATAACTAAGAGACTGATTTTGAGAATGAATGGCTGATGGTAGGTAGAGGACAAGACTGACATGAACAGGCATGAAGGTCATCATGGTCATAGGAAAGATGATAGTGGTGAAATTGTGGGCATCCAAGGGGAGGAAGGAAGAAGATCTTGGCAGAAACATGGAGAGATCTGGAGCTCTCACTAATAAAGCTTCCTTGTGGCCAGAGGAAGGTGAGTCACAAGGAAGACTTTGAATTGATGTGCGATAACATCTTTCTTTCTTCTTCTTTTTTTTTTTTTTTTAGAGACAGAGTCTCACTTGGTAGAGTGCTGTACTGTCACAGCTCACAGCAACCTTCAACCCCTAGGCTTAGGCAATTCTTTTGCCTCAGCTTGGTAGAGTGCTGTGTTCTCACAGCTCACAGCAACCTCCAACTCCTGGGCTTAGGCAATTCTCTTGCCTCAGCCTCCTGAGTAGCTGGGACTACAGGTGCCCACCACAGTGCCCAGCTATTTTTTTTTTGTTGCAGTTTGGCTAGGGCCGGGTTTGAATCTGCCACCCTTGGTATATGGGGCCAGCACCCTACTCACTGAGCCACAGGCGCCACCCAACATCTTTCCTTTTTATACTTTGGGTTCAGGGAGGACTTAGAGGCACCAGCGACATTCCAGACCCAAAGTAATGAAGCTCTACCATTTGTTTCTGTTCCCGTAAGACCTTCACATCATTACCAGATTTATCTAAAACTCTGATTTCATTGTGTAATTTTATCATTTGAAACCTTTCATTAATATCTTGCTTTTACCTGTATGATAGTCTTACTTTCTTAACATGACATTGAAGACCTTCTCTAAAATGTCTCAAGACTACTTTTCATTTCTCATTCTTTTGGTGTTTTCAGGCATTATTTACCAGTATTTATCAAGCACCCACTTGCTATTGCTATAGGCACTGGGATGCAAATGGTGAACATTCATTGCCCAGTCCTTTGGATTGCCTTATTTCCCTATATTATGCTCCATTTGGTGCTACTATTTCTGCTCCACCCCCCACACCTCTGCTGAAGAAATGTTACACAAATTTAAACACTTGCTTAAGGTGTTTACCTGGTAGGACACCTTCTCTATCCCTCTGTAGGCAACTACAATTGACTTATGATTTAAGGGCCATCTCAATTTCAGCCTCCTTTTCCAGTGAATGTTCTAATTACAGGAACAGCTTACTTTCTGAGCCCATATGTTCTTTTCATCACCGAAACAAAGCCCAACACCAAGTATTTGCTCACCAAGTATTTGATGTTGAATGACTAGCATCTGTTAATGCACTATGCATTATAGAAGAATTGAGCTGAAGTCACCAACAGCGTGTTATCTTTTCTTTCATTCAAAACTTACCTATTGAGGAACCACTTTTGTGCCAAATATTGTCTTTGCTATGTGGGTTCTTTTAAGCCAATGTGTCTTCTGGTTTCTGTACCTGACAGATATCTTTTTTTGAAAGCCTTTTACAATTCATCTTTAATGAAAAGTAAAATTGGCATTATTCCTCCAAGTAACATTATTAAGACATATTTAACAGGTATGCAGTGGCAGGTTTCCATTTGGAAATGGACTTATTTTAAAATGTCGTATTGCTCCCATAACACATTATCACAAACTTAAGTTTTAAAACAGCACAAATGTATTATCTTACAGTTCTGTAGTCTAGAAATCTGAAGTGGTTCCCTATGGGTTAAAATAAAGGTGTCAGCAGGTCTTTCTGGAGGTTGTAAAGAAGAATGCATTTTAGTACCTTTTCCAGTTTCTAGAAGGTGCTCACATTCTTGGCTTACAGCCTTTTTCCACGTCCTACCTCCTCTGGTATTTAAAGAGCTCATGATTATGTTGGTCCCACTGGGACAATTCAGAATTATTTCCCCATTTCAAAGTCAGCTGACCAGCAATCTTAATTTCATTGCAGCCTTAATCCTCTTTGCCATGTCAACTCATACATACACAGGTTTCAGGCATACAAAGGTGGACATTTGGGACTATTACTCTTCCAACCACATGCCCCAGGGCAAAGAGGCATTGAGTATGATCATCTTGGAGATATCCAGGCTTCTGAAGGTTTGGCTTGTGTTGCTCATCAGTCATCTTTGAAGCCTCTGCCTTCAGAGGAAGGGGTATGTGTAAAAATTCACCACCAGGTGGTGCCTTCTCTGTGCTGGCCAGGATTGGTGCCATTTTCAAACCTCTCTACCTCCTGAGCCTGTGGCCAGGGAGAAAGAACCAGTGAGGAAGGCACGTCCTGAGGGTGATGCAGTTGCTGAAGGAGGGAGTGGCAGCCGATGTGCCACTAAGACTACACCAGAGTCACTGATCCACTTGAATCAGACAAGAACTAGCTGAACACAAGACAGAGCCACCTGACCCCACCACACCAAGCAGGTTTCCTCAGCCTCAGACTGTAATACCATACAGGTCTTTTGCAAAGCTATAGGGAAAAAGCTGCAGCCATCAGTCCCAGATCCTTGACAAAGGGCGGGTTAACCATAACCCTAGGAACTCCCAATCCAATTTTACCTTATCTGCCCATCTAGCAAATGGTGAAAAACAAACATGGGGTGGAATCTGTAGAAAAACTCTGGCAACATGAATAATCAGAGTAGATCAACTTCCCCAAGGAACAATATGATAGATACAGCACAAGATCCCATTCATAAGCAAATGACAGAGATGTCAGAAATCGAGTTCCGAGTCTGGATAGCAAACAAGATCAACAGAATGGAGGAAAGGAGGGAATTACAATTTCAAGAAATTATCCAAAAGATGTCTCAAGAATTCAACAATTTCAAAGATAAAATGACCAAAGATTTTGACACACTGAGGCAAGAGTTTACAGTCCTCAAAGATCTGGAAAGTACAATAGAATCCCTCACTAATAGAATGGAGCAGATAGAAGAAAGGATCTCTGACATTGAAGACAAAGCTTTTGAACATGCCCAAGCACTCAAAGATGAAACGAAATGGAGAGCAAAAACGGATCATTCTCAGAGAGCTCTGGGATAATTTGAAGAAAACTAATATTCACCTTATAGGAATCCCTGAAGGCGACAAAGTTGCTTCACAAAACACAGAGGATCTTCATGAAATTATGAAAGAGAAATTTCCAGACATGCTGAGAGATTCTGAAATTCAGATAGCAGACAGTTTCAGAATCCCAGCATGCCTCAACCTGAATAAGACATCCCCCAGGCACATCATAATTAACTTCACTAAAGTTAATAAAAGAGAAAATTCTGAAAGCAGCTAGACATAAGAAAACCATAACCTACAAGGGGAAGAATATTAGAATGACTGAAGAGCTCTCTGCTGAAACCTTTCAGGCAGGAAGAGGGTGGTCATCGACTTTCAATCTCCTAAGACAAAATAACTTTCAACACAGGATCCTGTATCTAGCTAAACTGAGTTTCATTTATGATGGAGAAATTAAATACTTTAATGACATTCACATGTTGAAGAAATTTGCCATAACTAAACCAGCTCTCCAGGATATTATTAGACCTATCCTCAATAATGATCAGTGCAAGCCTCCGCCAAAAACGTAAACTCACTAAGAAACTTTTGATCATATTCCAACTTCCACAATGGCAAAAGGATTAAAAATGTCCACTGGACTTTTGAAAAACTCAATATCCAAAATTTTACCAGGCTTATCAATATTCTCAATCAATGTGAATGGCTTAAATTGTCCTCTAAAGAGGCACAGGTTGGCTGATTGGATACAAAAACTCAGGCCAGATATCTGCTGCATACAAGAATCTCATCTTACCTTAAAAGATAAATATAGACTCAGGATGAAGGGATGGTCATCTATATTCCAGTCAAATGGAAAGCAGAAAAAAGCAGGTATTGCACTTTTATTCTCAGATACAATAGGCTTTAAACCAACAAAAGTAAGCAAGGATAAGGATGGTCACTTTATATTTGTTAAGGGTAATACTCAATATGATGAGATTTCAATTATCAATAGTTATGCACCCAACCAGAATGCACCTCAGTTTATAAGAGATATTCTAATAGGCATGAGCAACCTGATTTCTCCCAGCTTCATCATAGTCTGAGATTTTAATACTCCTTTGGCAGTGTTGGATAGATCCTCCAATAGGAAGCTTAGCAAAGAAATCTTAGATTTAAACTTAACCATTCAGCATTTGGATTTAATGGACATCTACAAAACATTTCATCCTAACAAAGCTTAATGCACATTTTTCTCATCAGCCCACGGAACATATTCCAAAATGGACCACATGTTAGGTCACAAGTCCAACCTCAGCAAATTTAAAAGAATAGAAATTATTCCACGCATCTTCTCAGACCATCATGGCATAAAAGTTGAACTCAGTAACAACAGGAACTTTGCAGACTCATACAAAAACATGGAAGCTAAATAACCTTATGCTGAATGATAGTTGGGTCAGAAACAAGATCAAGAAGGAAATTACCAAATTTTTGGAACAAAACAATAATAAAGACACGAGTTATCAGAACCTCTGGGATACTGCAAAGGCAGTCCTAAGAGGGAAATTTATAGCACTGTAAGCCTTCCTCAAGAGAACAGAAAGAGAGGAAGTTAACAACTTAATGGGACATTTCAAACAACTGGAAAAGGAAGAGCATTCCAATCCCAAACCCAGCAGAAGAAAAGAAATAACCAAAATTAGAGCAGAATTAAATGAAATTGAAAACAAAAGGATCATACAACAGATCAATAAATCAAAAAGTTGGTTTTTTGAAAAGGTCAATAAAATAGATAAACCTTTGGCCAACCCAACCAAGAAAAAAAGAGTGAAATCTCTAATCTCATCAATCAGAAATGGTAAAGATGAAATAACAGACCCCTCAGAAATTTAAAAAATCCTTAATGAATATTAGAAGAAACTTTATTCTTGGATGCATGAAAATCTAAAGGAAATAGACCAATAGTTGGAATCATGCCACCTCCCAAGCCTTAGTAAAGAGGTAAAGAGCTGGTAAAAAAAAAAAAAAATTCACCACCAGCCATCATTCACTTACAACAGTGTGGACTGGATATAATTTAAATGTGAAACATTCAATATCTGATCTTGCAAGCCTTGTTCAATGAAGCCCATCATTAAGCTTGTGACGTTTCTGACTAGGAGGAAGAACTAAGAATTAATCCTAAGGAATGGTGGAGGGAATTATTTTAAAGAAAGAAAATGATGAGCCTGGAAAGACAGGTTGTGTTTTGGCTAACTCTGGGAAGAATTCATTGTCACCTAATCAAAAAATAATGACCATTCTGTTCTGATGAGTAAAGCTGAGAGTTTATTTAAAATAAGGCATGCTACCACTTACTATAGATGACATCACACAACTGTAACTTGCCCATCTGCCCAAACTGTTATATATGTACTGTATAAGCTTCAGAAGAGGGTTTGTGTTGGCTGGCTCCGTTAGGCCTCAAACTACGTGTCCCCAAGAAGTAAAGGTTTAAACAAACAAAGAAACAAGCAAACAAAAGAAATGCTTGAAAAATTGAGATGAAGGGAATATACAAGTCAGGAAAACTAACTTTATAGAAGAGATATTATAAGGCAGATAGTTGTTGGTATTTTTTTAATTAAATGAAATTACTCTCCAGAGACAAGCATAGTTGGAGGGTTCTTCTAATAAAACAGGAATTGGATGTCTAATACATATACCAAAATGAAAATCTACCAAGTGTACTCTATACAGAATTGGCTAGCATCTGCTAAAAAATTTATACCATAATAATTATTAAAATAAAAAGCATGTTTAAAACACTTTGGAAGTTCTGTGTCCAGTTTATCTAAGGATGATAGAATGCATACAGTTCTTTCCTAATAGAGGTACTTGTTGCAAATTGAGAAGCTTTTCTCCTATCTGTGTTTTTATCAAGCCAGAAAATACAAAGTTCTGCACACACATAAAATTTTCACTACAATTTTATTTTCTTTGGCTTTTTTCCTTACAGACATTTTACCTCATAATTTCTTCCCAAAATCACATTTACAAGACCATTTTTTTCAATCTACACTAAAAAGTTAACTTTATAGAATAACTTGCTTTTCTTGCTTAAGGCTTTATTTATTAGACATTCATCAAATGTTGGGGAAGTATAAAGGTCAGGCAATTAAGTTCATGAATTCATCCTAGAAAAAGTGCTACGTATCTCATTGCTGAATATTGCCTTGGTCATCTTCAAAGTACTGCCCTTGGGAAGCTACGCACTGTCACCAGCTCCTAGTCCATACTTTGAGGCAACTTTGAACTCTTTTTCTAGAATTACCATCAGAGCTATCATGGTGCAAAGAGTTCACGGATGAACAAAAGCAAAAGACAGTCAAAGTTTGCCAAGCCTTTTGGAGAGATAAGACGATGTTTGGGGCTGTGTTATCACTGGTGATGAAACATGAGTGTACCCAGGCAACCCTGAAACAAACCATCAAAATGCACTATGGAAGTCAGCCAATTCTCCACCACCAAAATTGTTCCCTCAGTCCAAATCAAGAGTCAAAATGATGTTGGTAACCGTTTTAGATATCAGAGGGATTGTTTATTATGAATTTGTGCCAAGTGGCCAGATAATTAACCAAATATACCATTGGGAAGTTCTGAAAAGACTATGTGAAAAAGTTAGATGAAAATGACCTGAACTTTCCCTAATAACTCCTGGCTCTTGTATCAGAACAACGCACCAACTCACATGGCACTGTCTATGAGGGAGTTTTTAGTCAGTAAACAAATAACTGTATTAGAATACCTTCCCTACTCACCTGATCAGGCCCTCAATGACTTTTTTCTCTACCTGAAGATAAAGGAAATATTGAAAGGAAGATATTTTGATGACATTCAGGATATCAAGGGTAATATCACAACAGCTCTGATAGCCATCCAGAAAAGAGTTCCAGAATTGCTTTGAAGGGTGGACTAGGCACTGGCAGGTGTGCACAGCTTCTCAAGGGGAGTACTTCAAAGGTGACTGTAATGATGTTCAGCACTGAGGTATGTAGAACTTTCCTAGGATGGGTTTGAAAACTTATTTGTCAGAACTGTGAGTTACTTAAAAATTTGTTTTTAAACTTGTGCTTGCATTTGGTGCTTATATTGAAAGTATACTTAGCATTCCCAAGATTATTGACTTTGGAAAACAGGTTAGTTTAAAAAACAATGGCATCATGGAATTAAAAGGCAGACTTAAAATTTGTAAAGAAACCATCTGTAGCTCAATTCATTGATTTGATGTGTTCACTTTTACCAACATAGACACAGTTTGACCCATTCTCTTTGCCCCTGGCAGCAGTTCCAGATTTCATAAAGCCATTTGTGATTGTAACACATTATGTTCTTATTTCTGACAGCATTTTCAGTTCATCACCTTGCCCTTCTGTGAGAGGAGAAGAGCTGTTTGAAACATGCATTCCAGCATGAATTTGCCCAGATAGGGGAGGCTTTCTATGTGGGAAGCCACAGAGCAGTGCAGTGAGGAAAGCCACCTAGAGTTTTTCCAGTTACATCCTTATCCGAAGCTTCAGGGTGACTTTTTCACTTCATGTGAATGCAGCTTCCTCTTCAATTCATCAGTAAAGAAACCTTATTTACTGAAATGCTCAAGCAGATAAATTACAACACACATTGAATTTAATAGATATTGGAAATAGAATAATACGGTTAAGTACAATGTTCCAACTTTTGGTCAAGGGAGTATGCCTTTACATACAGCCTTTTTGCTCCCAACCATAATCAAAGGAGATAAAATATGAAAGGAGAAAATTAAATAAAGATAGGCAGGCTTAAAAATGACGATATTCCTAAAGACCAGAACTGAAATATAAATGCAAATGGCATGAGGAGTGGAAGTAAGGAGTCTTCTGGAGTCTGGGTCCCTAAGTAGGCAATGACCCTGGAGAGTCCAGATCCCAAAAGTGTTCAGAAGAAGGGGTGGCAATTCATGGCTGGACACTAGGGCCTAACAAGGACTTCAGATCTCAAAGGATACTTTATATTTTCTCCCCACCCCCATTTACAGAATAGGCTGGAAAGGCTGCCAAACCACTGTCTTAACCTATAGATAACAGAACTGGCCTAGACGACCCAGAACTAAAACAGTTTAACAATTGGTTTGATAACATGTCCTGTAATATCATCACTTTCATTGCAAGGCTGGGGCCTTAAGCTGCTATTATAAAACTTGCTTCTGGAATGGAGTCAGGAGATGGGGATCGGCAGAATTTATCAAAAAGAACAACAGCAGCAACAACAAAACACTAAAAATTCAGCAAAGAGCCATGAAAGCAGAGGAAGGATCTGGATAGAATAGTGGGACAAGGAATCAGAAGGTTGATCTTAAAGTCCTGATCCATTAGATGGGTGGAACTCACCCTATGCCTACTCCACATAGAGTATACACAGAGAATGCCAAAAAAAAAAAAAAGTATACACATTTGAAGAAAGAAAAAACTATTAAATTTATAATACACAAGTCACATTTGACTTCTGTTCAATGTGACTTGTATTCATCTTTTGTTACCAGTATATATTGAGTATTACAATATTAGTACAGTTTTTTTTTCCTTTCTTAAAATGTGTATGTATTTTTTTGGCATTCTTTGTATATATACACATTTATAATTTTGAAGTCCACATGGAACATTGCAAATATTGGCTGGACAAAGTCTCTATAAATTTCAAGAAATAAGTATTATACAATCTAATTCTATAAATTTCATAATAAAGATTTTTTCCCCACCTTTCTGCCTTTCTTAAATGAGTAAACTACCTTGTGAGGCTCTTGTTTCTTGTGTCTGGGATCACAGAAAATTTTTATCACGGATATTGCAAAGGATTAAAAGTATTATAGTGGATTGACCGATGGTGAGACCTCAGTCAGGGAGATCCACTTAGGAAGCTGTTGAAATAATCCAGTTCTGGTGAAAGAGGGTATATGCCACATGTGATGGAAGAAAGTTTGTGCCACATAACAGCAGAAAGAAAGTGAGTCTGGAACTCCACAAACCTGTGTTGTCTTGGAGTTTCGTCAGTATTTCAATAAGCTTTTCTGAGCCTCCTTTGCTGAATGTGTAGAATGAGGTAACGGATCTTGCTTTGCAGGGTGATTGTGAAGACTAGAGATAATCTAAGTAAACACGTCTGCAGTTCCTGGCACATGATTATTCCTCAGTAGATCTTAGTGTGGCAGTCATGGGGAATTGAAGTTAGGGGGGATGTATATGATGCCTCTATGTGAAAAACAGAATGAAAGTTGCTTCGTGATTGACTCTATTTTTGAGGCACAGGAGATTAAGAAACAATTCCAGGGGCTTTAGGAAGCCAATATTTGAATAACAATTGAACACAAATATGTCTTCTAAATAGTGCCAGACATTTAGGTGTTTATAAATCTCTAGATTATTAACTGCTTTTTTCCTAGCCTTTATTCATGCATTTGGAATCATGCCAAGACTCCACAAATCAACCTAATGGTAATATGAATCCTATTTTGATCATAGGTAATGAATTTTTTCCCCGGGATATAAAAATAAATACAATGCATCTAAAATTTAAAATCTGTGTAAGTATTTACTCAGTGTTTTACCATTTTCAGATTGTGCTCAGTGCACAAATTCAGCCTCAGGTCCCTTTATAATTGACACATGCACTTTTTCCTGAATCCTGTGTGAGTTTAGCAAAAATGTAATTTATTTCACTACTAGTAAAACAGCTTCATCTGAAGACCAATCTTGGTGTTATTGTCTATGTTTTAATTACCTCATAAAACTATGAGTACTTTTAAACTCTAGTCACTCTTCAAATACAAAATTAAAGATTTGAGGTTTTACATCCTTTTACCATTGAAATAACTTAAAAATTTATCTGACTTGTACATGGTCTAGAAGAGGGATCATAAAAATTATTTTTAATGTAAATTATGACGCTAAAAATTATGAAGGATGGACAGAGAGCATAAAATAAAAAATGGCAACAAATAAGAAATATATCCACATATTTTAATATTATGTATGCCTGGTAATGCAGGGACACCCAAAGAAGAAGGAGAACAAATCAAGAAATCAAATAAATAAAGACAGAAAGGAAGGTTTGAAAGAAAGATGTAAAGAAACACACATAGGCAATACTAGAACTTTGAAACCCTTATGTAGAGAGAAGCAGAGATAAGCAATAGACATGGCCTTCTTGGGTGGTAACGTGATAAATCCCATATATACATTCTTCCTCCCTTAAATACTGCTGTATGTGTACCCTACTACCATTCTTTCTATAGGCAGGGGGTATGATATCCTTCCTTCATTTTAGAAAATTCCAATTGGCTTTTTCTTTTAATCATGTCCCCTTCTTCTGTTTATGAATTATTCCACAACTGTTTCTTCTAGTATCTGCAGTTTGTCCCCCAGAAATCTAAAGTTATGAGGGGCACTGATATCCCAGAGTCTACCATCTATAGGGTGTTAAGCTTTCTTTGCACTCCAAAATGTTTTCAACATCAATAGATCTGCTACTTCAATTTCCTTGGTAACTGGTCACTTCTAAATTCCATTGGTCACTAAGCCTAATACTTGCTGCAAAATAATAAACCAAATGACAAGTTTAATGGTCTTTTAAAAGTCTTCCCCTTGTCTTCTCTTTGCTTGTTAATAATATAAATATCTCTTCTTGTTTAAGATTGTTTCATCTAGGTTTTATGAACTCATGAAATCCTAGTTTTCTCCCTAACCAGTGAGACCCTTTCTTTGCCTCCTTCAGAAGTTTTGATTCTTGTTTCACTCTGGCTCCCCATCTATACCCAGAGATACCATGACTCTTTTCTTGTTTAATACCCATTTGACTATATATTGTCAACTTTTTATAATCAATCTCAATGTAATGACTTCCAAGAACCCAAATTTACCTTACCTTCAGGGCACCTATCTGCTTTTGTACTTCCCTACAAGGTCATTTCCCTGCCACTCAAAATCAAATATATGTAGTTGCAACCTCTTTGCCTTATTCCCTAAGCACGATGATATTCCTAACTTCAGGAGACTTAGAATTGTGTTTCATTCTGAATGTGGCACTCTGGATCAACTAATCTAATCAGTCACCAGGAATAACATGGATTCGCACTTTATTGAAAATTTAGATAATTCAAAATACATATCCCACTTTATCATCCTTATCATAATTTGGGTCTTTCTCACTTAATATAGGGAGCATTAAGATGAAAACACAATGGTTTCCCTGACTATCTGCCTATCTAAATATTTCAGTTAAGAACTAACTTAAAATTTCATCCTCTCTTCCTTGCTAAAGTTTTTCTGGATAATCTTGGCTCAAATTATTCTTCCACTGCTGGATTCCTCTAATACATATATTTGTGTATTATCTCTTCAACCAGACTGCCTTGTAAGAACCAACACCTGATAGTCCACATATCTTTAAGTGCCTGAAACAGTGCTATGTAAGTGCTTCATAAGAATCTGTTCACTGATTTTGCTGACCAGAAGTTGTTCATCTAAATGGAGCTCCTCACTCTGTCAATTTCCTCTTCTAAGATTCAATTTCTTATTCTTACGTCTTTTCCATTTTCCAAGTGTCATGTTCAATTTTTAGCTATTGGAATATAAATATCATTCTTCTTAAATTTATAGGTCAAATGGGGGTAAACTAATACCACTGAGGTCAACCCATTTTGTGGCCCAACTGAGCTATCTTACAGTAGCAGACCTCTAGGTAACCCAGGACAGTCCCATTTTGTGCCTGCTGTCCAGGGACTATTAATAGTACTCCCCTTCATTCTCAAGAGTGCCCTGGTTTCAATAATAAATTAAATGGTTACTTTAAGAAAACGCATTTTTTCTAATAGAAATGAAAAGGAGCACTCTAATATTTTAATCATGTGTCATTTAATACTCCTCCACTATAAAAGCCCAGGAGCATTTTTATTAATGAGCTGAATTTTGTGATTTGGAAGGGAGATGTGTTTGCTCCGAGATGGCTTCGCGACGTTAGCATGTACCCTCTTAGATGATGTGCAGTGAAGTGTGGGGATGGGCTGAGGTTATGAATTTATAATAGGTGCCATGCTGGGAAAGGCTGAAGGCAGAAAGTTGTGTATGACTAAAGGGGGGGAGGAATAAAGCCCACAGAAGCAGCTTTCAAAGAAGGTACCAACTGACCTGTGCTTGACCTGACCTACTGCTAACAGAAAAAAGGAAGCAGCTTCTAAATTTGACTGAGTTCAAACCAGAGTAAAGAAGCTACGGGCCAGCAAGCTGAGGGAAAGGATGGATGAAATCAGGAACTTGGAGCAAGAAGGAAAGAGCTAATACCTAGCGTGCTGGCCCTAACCTCGGGGAAAGGGTTTGGCAGTACTGGCTAAAAGAATCAAGAAACTGTTTATATATTTCCTCTGAGACATCATGGCTCTTAAAAAAAATTCTTGGCAGTGTTCCACTTATACTGCAGAAATCTGTTCAACGCAGCCTCTCAGATTTCAGCAGGGGATTTGCCGTCAAATGTTTCGGTTCTGATTCATCGCAAATTTTCACGTCATTTGTAGGAAACTTTCAGATTAACTCAGGGAACATATACATATAGGCAGATGAAAAAGCATGTTTTCAAATCTTAAAAGAAAAAAATCATTAAAAAAATGCTTTTTGTTAATTATATATCTAAAAATCCGACCCATGTGCTATTGCATTCCTACAGAGGTCTTCAGTTCCTCTAATTTGGAACACAATTTACATGCAATGGTTTATTTCACTTGTGAAAAAATATACCGCCCCACACTCCATAAAATCTGGTGGGTACTTGATGATGCTTTTCAGAAACGGGGCTCCTGAATTCTGCAGTGGTTGCTTTGTCTAAAAGCCTGCTCCAAATGGGCCGTTTCTCCGTTTCAACCTTCATTTGCTACCCTTCCCGGTGGGTTCTGACAGACAGGCTGCACTTGCAGTGCAACTTCTGCCTTTGAAAGTTGTCAGTTCGGGTCTGGAATATCATGACTGAAGGTTCATTTGTCTTGTCAGAGTTCAAAAGGGCACCCGAGTTTTATCCCCTGCCCCTCCCCTCTTTCCCTGCCTTTCAAAACAATTCTGCAGTGCCACTTGGATTTCGGCCTCCACTCCTGGCATGCATATGCCGGCAGGGCAAGGCTCCTTCTGCTCCCTTTCCCGACGGAGGGAGTGGAGGCTGGAAGAGATGGGAAAATGAAACTTTGAAGGCATTAATTTTGAAACTCCCAAACCGGTTGCTGTACCTGTCACTTTAGGCTTCTGAATTTCATTAGTGTTGACAGAGATGAACGGCATGTACTAATTGAGGGCTCACACCTGCAGCTTGACAACAGTGGCTTCTTTATTGGCACTGGGACAAAGCCCTGCTCCCCAGGTCTAGTGTTCCGAGAGGTGGCATTTCTACAGAACCTGCGGTTGGAAGAAGGTAACCGAAATGCAAGCCGGTATCCAAAGAAAATCCCCCACTCTTTCTCTATCCCTCTCTTCCTTAAAGCTTGCTTTTCTGCAACCTCTCACCTCTAGTATATTATAAGCCTCAAATACTAAAAGTGGAAGACAGAAGAGAGTGAAAAGAGGAAGAAGAATCAAAAGAGAAAAGGGAAGAATATGATAGGAGAGAAAGACCAAGAGAATAAATATTTGAGCTCATTTAAATGAGATCTCACAATTTTTATATTATGTCTCCAGATCATCATTTGACTGCTCACAGATTGCTGCTTCTCAGTTTAATCAGTTGTTAAAAAGCAATAGCTTTGTGTCAACATCAAGCTTGTGTATGTATAGTTAGTTAGATGAATGCAAAATTCACTCACACTGAGTCTGAGTTATCTGTCAGTACTTTAATGAAAACTAGTCTCAAATGAGTGTGAAAGAGTTCATGTGATTATATCCCTATCTAAATTTCCTTATAAGTACAAACCTACACATAGCACTGCCTTATACATACAGAGAATGCCAAAACATGTATACACCTTTTAAGAGATGTTACCTGTG
The DNA here is from genome assembly GCA_963574575.1 of Galagoides demidoff. Classification (NCBI taxonomy): domain Eukaryota; kingdom Metazoa; phylum Chordata; class Mammalia; order Primates; family Galagidae; genus Galagoides; species Galagoides demidoff. Next base: position 2,083 of record CAUYQV010026880.1, on the reverse strand, counting down.
TATTATGTTTCAAATCTGAATTCAAGGTACTTTCACTGATTGGGTGTACCAACGTATGCTACACTCATCCATTTTACCTGTAATTTGTACACTTTGGGGAATGATCAGTTTTACTTCCAACAATCTACCTTAAAATTTGTATATGTTTTTGGCACCCCTATATAATGTACACATACAAAAATAGGCATGCTTAGTTTGCAATGAACAACAATTTTAAACATAGATTATTTATTATATTCATTAATGAATGCACAGATTTTTTCATAAACTATTCTGTAGCTCTTTTGGGGGGCAATGGCAGTTAAGAATATTTGAATCAAATAGGTCAGGGTTTTAGACATATTTCTACAACTTATTACATGTATAATCTCAATCAAGTCATTTAACTTTAAAATCAGTTTTTCAAAATGGTAATTCTATAGAAAAATGGGCAGATATTTTGAATAAACACTTCACTTCACCAAAGAGGTCATCCAAATGGCCTATCATCATTAGGAGAATACAAAGTATTTTCAAAAAGTACTTTCAAAATTTTGGAAAATGGTTTTCTAATATCTCTTGCCTATCTATACCAATAATTCTAATTCTAGGTATATGTCTTAGGGAAATGCATGCATATGTACACTAGAGGACAGGCATGGCAGTTTTTAGAAGCATTTCCTAAGACAGTCACTCATACCAATTGCAAAGTGGAAACAACCAAATATCATCAATAGAAGAATGGATGAATTATGAATTAATGAAAATGATTGAACTGCAATTATAAATAATAGCATCAATGGATTTTTATCTATGTGAAGTTTAACCAAAGAAACCAGACATAAAGAAATACTATGTGCATATGAAAATCATATTTAATTTAATATTTAAGTTAACACTTTACTACTTAAATATCCTTAAGTTAATACTTAAGCTAAGGGTATTTAATACTTAAGTATTTAATATTTAAGTATTACTACTTAAATATCCTTAAGTATTAGCTTAAGTTAATAATTAAGTTTAATTATTAAGCTTAATTATCTAATTAATTAAATAATTAAGTTAATCCTTAGATATCCTTAAGTTAATACTTAATATCCTTAAGTTAATACTCAAGGATATTTAAGTAGTAAAGCCATAGAAAATGATTATAAAAGTGAAGATAATGGTTATCTTTAAAGAGGAAGATGGAGTTGGTGGGATTGAAAACTAATACAGCCCTTTTGGAGACGAGTATGGAGAACCCTCAAAGATCTAAAAGTAGATCTTTCATTTGACCCTGCAATCCCATTACTAGATATCTACCCAGAAGAACAAAAGTCATTTTACCACAAAGATGTTTGCACTAGAATGTTTATTGTGGTTCAATTCATAATTTCCCACCTGTGGAAGCAACCTAAGTGCCCATCAACCCATGAATGGATCAACAAATGGTGGTATATGTATACCATGGAATATTATTCAGCCATTAAAAAGGTGGAGACTACACATCTTTTTTACATTTACCTGGATAGAGTTGAAATCCATTCTTCTTAGTAAAGTATTGTAAGAATGGAAAAATAAATATCCAATGTACTTTTTTTAATTGAATGGTAACTGTGTACATTAATGCACTTCTGAGGTACAGTGTGGTGTTTTCACACACAATCCGAAACACTTCCATCATACTGGTTAACATAGCCTTCATGTCATTTTCTTAGTTATTGTGTTAAAATGTTCCTATTCTACTCATAGAAAGATTCACTTGTACCCTTGTAAGATAAACCACAAAAGTGACCCATCAAATCCCCCTCCCTCCACCCAGCTCCCCCTTCCCCTTCCCCGTATCCTTAGGTTGTTATTAGGTTTATAGCTTTCATATAAAAGGCTTAAATTAATTTCATAATAGAGGTGTGTACATTGGATACTTTTTCTTCCATTCCTGTGATACTTTGCTAAGAAGAACATTTTCCAGCTCCATCCATGTGAACATGAAGGACATAAAGTCTCCATCTTTCTTTATGGCAGCATAGTATTCCGTGGTGTACATATACCACAGTTTGTTGATCCATTCGTGGATCAAAGGGCACTTGAGCTTCTTTCATGACCTGGCAATTATGAATTG
>CAUYQV010026879.1:0-21608 GCA_963574575.1 Galagoides demidoff | reverse complement strand
AACACCTGGCTATTTTTTTTTTTTGGTTGCAGCTGTCATTGTTGTTTGACGGGCCTGGGCTGGATTCAAACCTGCCACCTTAGGTGTATGTGGCTGGCGCCTTAGCCACTTGAGCCATAGGCGCCAAGCCGCAAATGTTTCTTAGTTGCGTGTGGGTTCCAAGAACCCAAGGACAGTGACTGAGCTCTGTTGGTCATTATAGTCAGCACCCAGGTCAAAGTAGGGCAGAGTGAACATTCATCGTGTATTACTGAGAGACTGAATAATAAATCAATGACCACCAGGCAGAGGGGAGAGACTCTCAGGCCTTATACTTTCATCATTCTCAGCAAAGTATTTCTCCAACATTCTTCAAACCTTACTGTACATTTACCTTTCCTTATTTCCACTCCAGGATGGTTTGTGGTTTTACTTTTGTGTCATTCACAGCGTACACTGATGTGATCTCTCTATTTCTCCCTAAAGATTTCTTTTCCTCCTACAGTTATCATTCTCCTTTTGCAAGATTGGGAAATGACATACTTAAAGAATCCCAGATTAATCCGTTCTGATTTTTTTTTTTCTCAGCTGGGATAAAAAAAGAGCCTTTTGAAGAGCCTTCAAATCAACAGTAATTTCAAATTTTCACAACATAAAGAGGCAGAGCGTGAAGTGAATTTGACACTTGGAAAAATGCTGCAAGCCTCCCAGTAGACGGTGAACACGTTTCCACTTCATGAAAGCTTGTTTCATAAGTATTCCATAAATATCGATGTCAGGGTTGTTAAGTAATTAATATTAACCTATTGAGAAAGCATTTCGTTTCTATGTGGTTGATTTCCAGTGGGGAGACTAATTAAATATTAAAGACCATGTGAGATGTTTTCTATAATTACAGTTTCTAGCTGTATTTACAAATGATGTGCCTTCATGCAGAGTGAAATAATAATATAGTATTGCTACCTTATTATTCCTATACAGAATATATAGTTGGTTTTTTTTTTTTCAATCTGACCCTCCTTTTCTCAAGCCTTGTCTGTAGTTAGTTATTACCCTTCACAGTTGCCCTCAGACCCTTTTTCCGATTTCCATTATAGTTTTCCACATGGTACTCCGGCCTCCCTGGTGGGGTTTCTTTCTTTCTGTTTGTTTTGTTTTAATCTCAAAAGGCCACCACATGTGTGGTAAATTAAAGTTTGGTAAGACAAATAGGCAGTTTAGCAACACAAATGATGAATATGTGAAGTCAGACATATACTAATCAGCTTGATCTAGCCATGCCTCAGTGTTCCTCTACAGTGGACCTTCCATGGCTGACCACCTCCCCACACGGACCACCTCCCTACACTGACCACCTCCCTACATTGACCACCTCCCCACACTGACCACCCCCCTACACTGACCACCTCCCTATACTGACCACCTCCCCACACAGACCACCTCTCCACACAGACCACCTCCCTACACTGACCACCTCCCCACACTGACCACCTTCCTACACTGACAACCTCCCTATACTGACCACCTCCCTACACTGACCAGCTCCCTATACTGACCACCTCCCCACACTGACCACCCCCCTACACTGTATACTGACCACCTCCCCACACAGACCACCTCTCCACACAGACCACCTCCCCACACTGACCACCTCCCCACACTGACCACCTCCCCACACTGACCACCTCCCTATACTGACCACCTCCCTATACTGAACACCCCCCTACACTGACCACCTCCCTATACTGACCACCTCCTCACACTGACCACCTTCCCATACTGACCACCTCCCTACACTGACTACCTCCCTATACTGACCACCTCCCCACAGTGACCACCTCCCTACACTGACCACCTCCCCATACTGACCAACTCCCCACATTGACCATCTCCCCACACTGACCACCTCCCTACCCTGACCACCTCCCTATTCTGACCACCTCCCCACACTGACCATCTCCCCACACTGACCACTTCCATATGTTGACCTAATTTTCATAGACTGGACATGCACCCCATGGCCATGTCAGTATGGTAGGCCTCGTTCCTTATGTTGCCCACTCTGCATTTTGACCAGTTTGTTACATTCCCTTGGGTGGTCAACCTACAGAGGTTCCATTCTAGTATACAATTTTTTATTTATCAATTAAAATCAATAAATAAAAATAATTTTTTGCAGGTCTGTGCCTGGTCCTCCATCTGCCTGCCCACGGTCTCGCTCCTCTGCTTCCTTCTCTCACCTTTGTCCCCTTATTAGGAACAAAAATTCCTCAAATCTTCCCAATGTCTACCTGGAGAAATTTAACACTCTCCATTGTATTCCAAGCCCCTGCCACCCCCGATTTTATTTGTAAATGTAAGAGCTGTCAAAACTGCAAAATCCATGTAAGAGCCCCTCCACTCCTTCCTCCTGGAGTCCCCTCCTCATTCCCTTCAGGGGATGGGTCAGCCCTGGTTCTGGCTCTTTCACTACATTTAATTTTCAACAGAAATCATCACATACTTTCAGGCTCCTAGCCCCTCAAGAGCACACAAATAAGCCAGTTCTAGCCTTTTTTTTTTTTTTTTTAAGAGACAGCATCTCACTCTATTGCCCTCAGTAGAGTGCTGTAGCGTCAAAGCTCACAGCAACCTCCAGCTCTTGGGCTCAGGTGATTCTCTTGCCTCAGCCTCCCAAGGAGCTGGAACTACAGGTGCCTGCCAAAACACCTGCCTATTTTTTAGTTGCAGTTGTCATTATTGTTTAGCAGGCTCTTGATGGGCTCAAACCTGCTAGCCTCGGTGTATGTGGCTGGTGTCCTAAACTCTGAGGTACAGTTGCTTAACCTTTTTATTTTGAGACAGTGTCTCACTCTGGCTAGAGTGCCATGGCCTCACAGCTCACAGCAACCTGAAACTCTTGGGCTTAAGCAATCCTCTTACCTCAGCCTCCCAAGTAGCAGGGACTACAGGTGCCTCCCCTCCCACCCCACCAAGGTAGAGCTATTTTTTTGATAGAGATAGGATCTCACTCTTGCTCAGGTTGGTCTCAAACTCCTGAGCTCAGGTGACCCTCTAGCTTCAGCCTCCCAGAGTGCTGGGATTATAGGAATGAGCCACCTGTGCTCAGCCTGCATATTTGCTCATTAAAAACAAAACAAACAAACAAACAAACAAACAAACAACTACCTTTTATTCTTTAAAACCAAGGAAGAGGATTAATCTACTAGTGGTTTGGAAGCTCTGCCTCCTTCCATTTGAGGCTACACACGCGAGAACTTAGCCCACTGATACTAGCAAGAAGGAAAATGCCCGCTTACACTCCTTCTCCTGCAGTCGCTGGCCTCAAGCCCACTTAAACCAAGGCTTCTTTTCCAAAGACTCAAGTCAGGTGGAGAACTCCTTAATGTTTTTGTTCAGTGAACGGGACCAGCCCTTACCATGACTTTTCTTGTAAGACCTTTCCTAACTTAAGGTTCACTTGGCACTTTAAGAAACTAAGAACACAAACCCGAGTCTTTTCAAGTGCTCATAGGTTAATAGATGTTTCCAGAACTTGCTGATAGATAAACATATTCAAGGAGAAATCACACGCAGACACAGGTGGGGCCTCTCACATCAAGATGCAAGAAGTGGGCTCGGCACCCGTGGCTCAAGCGACTAAGGCGCCAGCCACATACACCTAAGCTGGTGGGTTCGAATCCAGGCCGCCCGCCAAACATCAAAGATGGCTGCAACCAAAAAATAGCCAGGCGTTGTGGTGGGCACCTGTAGTCCCAGCTACTTGGGAGGTGGAGGCCGGAGACTCGCTTGAGCGAGTTGGAGGTTGCTGTGACCTGTGATGCCAGGGCACTGTACCCAGGGGGACAGTTTGAGGCTCTGTCTCAAAAAAAAAAAAAAAAGATGCAAGAAGTGGGTGTGTGGTTGATGAGGGGCAGACGCTGGGCAGTGTTGGGGGGGGAAGGAATTCACTTCACACAAGGGAATCCCTCCCCCTTCTTTTAGAGACAGATTCTCACTTTGTTGCCCTGGGTAGAGTGCTGTGTCATCACAGCTCACAGCAACCTCCAGCTCTTGGGCTTAGGCGATTCTCTTGCCTCAGCCTCCTGAGTAGTTGGGACCCACCTCCTGCCTCAGGTGCCCACCACAATGCCCGGCTATTTATTTTTATTTATTTATTTATTGCAGTTTTTGGCCGGGGCTGGGTTTGAACCCACCACCTCCAGCATATGGGGCTGGTGCCCTACTCCTTTGAGCCACAGGTACTGCCCCCAGCTATTTTTGTTGTTGTTGTTGCAGTTTGTCTGGGGCTTGGTTTGAACCCACCGCCCTCGGTATATGGAGCCAGCGCCCTACTCCCTGAGCCACAGGCACCGCCCAATCTTTTACTAAGTTATTCATTCATATAAAATTTTATTGAGTCCCATGTGTCAGTCACTGTGATTCAGAGGGGATACACGCTCTGAGGGTGTGTTAGTATGTGCAAGTGTCACTGCAGTAACTCAAATGCTTTAAGCATGGAGGAGAATTTTATTGGCTTCTATGCCCAGGTAATCCAGAAGTGCTTGCTTTCCCCATGCTAGGTCTAGGCGCTAAATGATGTTATTTCCATATCGTAACTGTGCTTCCCTCTCTAGGTTTAGCTTGAATCCAAGGATGCGCTGTTTCCATGATGATGTCTGAGATGGCTATTGGTAGTCTAAGGTCTCTGTCATTACGCACTTCAGACGGAAAACCGGGACCTTCTCTTCTCCCCTGATCCTTATATTAATAGCTTGGAAGATGCTGTCCAATCACATCTGTGCTTAGAGCACCTGTTATTGTCAGGTACTGTGATTGGCCAGGCTTGGGTCACATGCCCAGTCTTCTGTGAGTGGGTAGAGAGTGCTCTGTGAGTCACAGGTTTGGTCAAACCACGTGGTGTGAAGGAATAGCCCCTCCCCAATGGAAAGAAAGGTCAAGACTTGGTTCCTTCCTCAAGAAACTCTGTATAGTGAAGGAGACATTTAAGCATTTTTTTTTTCAGATTAATATCAGGTTACAAACAATTGGGTTACAATGTTTGCATTTGTTAGGTAGAGTCCCTATTGTACTGTGTCCTGTCCCCGGGAGGTGTGGCACATATCCTTACCCTGTCCCCATTAGGTGGGAGCTCGCTGAGCCCTCCCTCCTTCGCCCTTCCCCTCCCTCCTCCCCCCTTCCCCTCCCTCCTCTCCTCTCCCAACTTGAATTGAATTGAGTTTTTCTCTTATGTGGGTTTGTGTTAGTTCATTGACTGCCTTCATATTAGAACTGAGTACATTGGATACCTGCTTTTCCATTCTTGATACTTTACTAAGAAGAATGTGTTTCAGCTCCATCCAGGTTAATATAAAAGATGTGAAGTCCCATCTTTTAACATTTAAACAAGTTTAACAGTTAAGTAAGTGATAACGGGAGAGATGATTAGGATGTGCACAGGGTACAGGGCGCTATGTGAACACAGTGGGGACCCCTAATTCAGACTGAGGGGTGATACTAACTCCTGGATAATTCATCCCTCATTTGAGACTTGATTAACAAATAGATACGGGTTACCCAGTGAAATGGGAAATGCAGAAAGTAATTTTTTTTTTTTTTTTGAGATGGAGCCTCAAGCTATCCCCCTGGGTAGAGTGCTATGACATCACAGCTCACAGCAACCTCCAACTCCTGGGCTCAAGCGAGTCTCCTGCCTCAGGCTCCCAAGTAGCTGGGACCACAGGTGCCTGCCACAGCTCCCCGCTATTTTTGGTTGCAGCCATCATTGTTGTTTGGCGGGCCCAGGCTGGGGATTCGAACCTGCCTCCTTAGGTGTATGTGGCTGGCGCCTTAGCCGCTTGAGCCACAGGCACCGAGCCCAGAAAGTAATTTTTGACAGTAGAAACAAAAACATCGCACAGCGGGGAGCTGCCAGCAGGGAGGGCTGTCTGAGGAACTCCAGAGAGTGTGAAATGCCTGGAACAAGCAGTTCCCAGGAATGTCCTGAGAAGAACACAGGGCTGAGCCAGGAAGGGTCTCCAGGACTTCAGGGGTCTGAACTATTTCGAGTGGGGGACTTGATCAAGCTTGTGTCCACAGCAGCGTGGATTAGAATGGGCCGGAGGGGAAGACCCAGTGAGGTAATCCCAAGTGAAAAGAGAGGAAGGTCCCAATTGAAGTCATACAACTGAGGAGACACTATTGACAGGACTTGGTGGCTGATAGGATGTTGTTAGTGACACAAAGGGAGAAGTTTGACATAGTTACTATAGTTCAGGGTGTGTTGCTATAATTCACCACCATAGGGAAGCAGGAGAAGTTTTGGGCAGACAATCACGAATTTGGGTTTGAATGATCATCTTTATGAGGTAAATCTGATGCGTTCCCAGAAGCTGCACAGTCTCACTGGAGACATTGCAGAGGACGGTCCTGTCTGCAGTACAGACAGGGACAAGATGACTTTTTATAATCCTTTAAGCCCCATCCCAATAAAAAAGTCCACCTGTAATTACCTTTAGCCACATTAACCTTCCTGCCATCTGAAACTCCTGTGATTTTTGTTATGTCTGACACTGCTTTTGGCATAGACTGCCCCTGTCTCTGTGGGAGGCCCTTCTGATATGTAGGCTCAGTCAACTTAGTCTCATAATTTGGAGGTAGGAGCCCAGTGATGTAAAAAGCAGAGTGCTACTTATTTCCTCCACAAACAGGGTAAGGGCAAGGATGAAAACCAAGGCTAGATTTAGTGTTTTTGTTTTTTTTTAGTAGGCAATTACTATATTCATAATTTTTCTTCATAATAGTCACCTTAGACATTTTAAGTCCTGTAAGATAAAGGCCGAACTCCCTTACCTGACCTGCAAAGTCACGAACAACCTGGTTCAATCCCTCATTCCAGCCCCCTTTTTTGCTACTCCCTAATATAAATACTCACCTGTGACCAAGGAGGTCTGACCTCCAAATGGAAGATGGTGACCAGTGCCTACCACGAATCAACACCTAATAGACAGTTGTATTTTTCAAAGAAAAAAAAAGAAATCAAGTGTTTCTCCTTCCATCTTTTTAAAGGTTAGGATTTTTTTTTCTGGTTAAATTTTATATATATATACACAGAGAGAGAGAGAGAGACAAAGTCTCACTTTATCGCTCTCAGTAGAATGCCGTGGCATCACAGTTAACAGCAACCTCAAGCTCTTGGGCTTAGGCAATTCTCTTGCCTCAGCCTCCCAAGTAGCTAGGACCACAGGTGCTTGCCACAATGCCCGGCTATTTTTTTGTTGCAATTTGGCTGGGGCCGAGTTTGAATCTGCCACCCTCTGTATATGGGGCCAGCACCCTATTTACTGAGCCATGGGTGCCACCCAGGTTAAATAATATTTTCATGGTTAAAATTAAAACACAGAAATATAAAGAATAAGATAAAAATTACCAACAATTTCATCACCTAGGGTTAACCATTTGGGCATATATCAGGTTAAAAGCTGTGCTGGTGGAGTTTTGTTTGGTAACTTCATTAAACATCTACATAAGTTGGAAAATAATTTGTGTTTTCATGATATCCTAGACTGTGTCTCTCCTCTTATTCCAGTGCAGTTTTTGTCCTTTACATTTTCAAAGTTTTCTTCATCTGTGGATAGGTTCTACACTATTCTTGTTCAGTTTATTCCTAGGTATTATAACTTCTGTTGATATCGAGAATGGGATATTATCCTATTGTGTTTTCTAATTAGCTACATCTACTACACAAGGAAAGCTATTGACTTTTAAACATTTTTTTTTAAAATCACGTGCTGTGAAGGAAAGACAAAAAGAAAGAGATGTTTTGACCATCTTCCAAACACTCCTCGCAATTTATTCTCCTCTAAATTTTGTTCACGTGATCTGGATGCCCCAGAAAGCCCTTCTAATGCTTGTCTACCTGGGAAGGTCATAAGAAGAAGGAAGAAAGTGTTGAGTCTGCCCGAATCCTCTGCATGAGAAAGCAGGCACCGCCCCTGGGGATTATTTTCTAATATTTATTTAGAGACAGAGTCTCACTCTGTTGCCCTGGGTATAGTGCCATGGTGTCATAGCTCATGGCAACCTCAAAACTCGTGGGCTTGAGTGATCCTCCTGCCGCAGCCTCCCAGAGTGCTGGGATCACAGGCGTGAGCCCCCTCACCTGGCTAACCTAAGGTTCAGACCTCTTCTCTTTTAATTCTAACCTTTGGCGAGCTGCTGTTTCTGCAGTTGTGAATGTTTAGGCCACTGCCACTTGCCCTTTTTGCCCTTTCGTCATCATCGAGGCCAGATTTCTGTATTAGTTCTCCTCGGCAGCACCTGGCCTGGCTTCCATTTCTCGATGGACACTCTGGGCAGCACCCACCCCCGTCAGGCCAGGAAAGAGTCTGAGGTTATTTTGTTTGGGCACGGCCAGCCCAGACCTGGCTGCCTGGACACTGTGAAGCCTCTTCCTACTGCGAGGATGGTTCTGCCTGCTCTCCCATCAAGAATATGAGGCTATCAGGCGTGAGTTCCCTGTATTCCCCCTTCCCCACCAGCTAGTGTGACTGGAGGAGGAAAACACCCTCTTTCCCGCAAGATCTGCTAAGCTTTGCCATCCTGTTCCCTTTGCCTGGAGCTCTTCCCTTCTCTGTCCCCTCTTCTCTCCTCCCCAGGGACACTGCAATACATACTTGTCCCATGAATGATTTGGCTGCAGTTGGCATTTCTAAGGCAGCTTCAGGCCTGGCCACATTCCTCTGCTGGTGTCAGTACTCCGGGCCCTCCCCTCCTGTGGCTCCGCACTCTCCCAGTTCTCCCCCTGCCCTCCTGCACTCACTGTCAGCCTGGTGGCCTCCTCACTGAGGTCCTATGTATCTCCTAGCCACTCCAGCCTGTGAGTATCCAGGTAGATAATGGATGATGATAATAGATTATTCAGCAAAGTTTTGCCCTCCCTCTGGGGTGTGATATTGTTTCTGATTTGCTCTTTTGACTGGGGTGGGGCATTTTCAGAGATTTAGCCTCACCTATGATGGTAGCTTTTATCGTTCAGGTCCAGGAGCTATGGGAGCTCCAGGATCTCAGCTGGACATCAAACCCAGTTATACAAACAGGGGCAAGGAGTGGACCACTGGGAGGGTCACAGAGCCAGTGAACTCAGTACCAACCCAGCCTGGACCAGGATCTCATCATTGCTTAGCTCCTGTGGTCTGCCACTCCAAGAGGAAGGGTATGATGATGGTCCCAGCTGCTGAGTGTTCAGGCTGACTTTGTCCAAGGGGCCTTCTTCTTGGTGTGTGGTCACTCACCTTCCAGAAATGGACTGGAAACCATTACCACATACACCTGCTGGGGGCATTGCAGCATCCTTCTTTCTAGAGAGCTGGCCTCCAGTCCAGTCTGTAAGTCTGGGTCTGAAAACAGAGTCAAGTCTAAAAACCGGACAAGACATTATGACTTTTGGGAGATACCGTCCCTCAGCTCCTGGTCATCCACCTTAATTTCTTCTTAGGACACAGAGGGGCATTGGTCGCCCCTCTTTCTGGCCCAGAGGAATGTCGTGTCCTATTAGGTATCTGACAGATGTCTGCAGGTCGCACCCTCTTGGCTGCCACCACCACCACACTTTCCCTAGGATGACAGTGTCTGCCTGACTTCTCACTGTGGAGCGCCACCACCTGGCCTCTGCTGCTTTGGGGTCCCATCATCCCATTGCTTTGTGTCTAGTCCTGAAATGACCTCTTCTACAAATAGCCCTGAACTGGGGGCTGGAACATTTGAAGAGAGAATTGTTGAAGAGTTTTTAAGCAGGGGGTCAGAGGTCAAACTTGTGTTTCAGAAAGGTTGCTCCGGCAGCTTTTCGCCATTTACCAGCACGCTAGCTCTGGTTTTGGTAAATGGTATATCTTTCTGACCTTCCCACCAGACCCGGCCATTTGTCGAGTCTTCTGGTCTTACTTAACGTGTCCACCTCAGCATGCTGACTTCTCTTAGCTTTTAAATCACTTTCTCTGGCACAGCAGTTACGACATTTTAATTTTACCTAATGTGGTCCATTGCCTCTTCCATACTGTTAGGAGCTATCCTAAAAGAAAGTTATGGCATCTCCTGGGAGTCTTGCCAGGGGGTTAAATCTTGTATTTTGTCAGATTTGCTCCCAAATCAATAAACTCATCCTATCTTATCTTATGTTCCATCCCCCTTGATCAAGCATCCTCAGAGTTCAGCCCTGTACTCACTCCCAGCTTCTGCTACCGTATTTCCCTGAAAATAAGACCTATCCCCAAAATAAGCCCAGCAGGATTTCTATGCATTTGTTAAATATAAGCCCTACCCCAATAATAAGACCTAGTGATGGGCGTGGCTATGCAGCATATCTGCATAGCCACTCCATGCATTTCAGCACAGAGAATAAGACATCCCCTGAAAATAAGCCCTAGTGTGTCTTCTTGAGAAAAAATAAATATAAGACAGTGTCTTATTTTTGGGAAACACGGTAGTACCTGTTGGCTGTATCTTGCAGCACCTTGGGGGACAGTCCACCTCCTCCCTTACAAGGCCTTGCACAGTGAGACCATGTAGCTGGGCCTGTATAGCCCTGTGGGGTCATGCACTGAGTAAGGGCTGCCCCAGGGAAGGGGGATGACCTTGGCCAGCGCAGCTCTCTGCAGCTGACACAAAGCCTGAAGGGACTGAGATCTAGAGACTGTCTGCCAACAGTGCTCCCCGCACTGGGCAGACGGTCCTCCCTGCAGCAGGATGTGGTTAGCACATCTCCATGTCCTCACGGTACTCAGCAATGCACCTGTCCTCTCTGTTCTTCCCTCACCCTTTTTTCTTCCATGTTCTGTATCACTGAGGTGGAAATACCTAATCAGGTGTCGTTCTGTTTATCATCCCTCACAATCACCATATTGCCACATTTTAATAATTTTATATCTTGAATATTTCTCTGACCAATCCTTTGTCTCCATACCTTCTCCCAGAGCTTGGAGCCTCCGCACCTGTTCCCGGGAGCATTGTGGTCGCCTTCTAACTCGGCTCCGGCCCTTTCCTTCCTACACTCAGCCCATCCCACTGAGATGCTAGTGTCAGCTTTCTGAAATGCAAACCTGCCCTCATCACTTGAAAACTCTCATTCCTTTCTTCATTCACTCAGTAGAGAATTGCTCAGGTCAAAAACCTTGTAGTCAGAAGAAGACTCTTCTTTCCCCACATCCATCAAGTCTCATGGGTGCCAGCTTCAAAACAGATTCTGACTTCTGTCACCTCTCAGCTCTCTCACTTCTGCTTCTCTGATTCAAGGCATCAGTGTGTGAAAGAGCCGTGCATCTAGTCCTGCTTTTCTTCTTGCCTCTTTGCTGTCATTTCTTTACTGGTATATATTTTTTAAATGTAAATGACGGCTCGGCGCCTGTAGCTCAGCAGTTAGGGCACCAGCCACATACACCGAGGCTGGTGGGTTTGAACCTAGCCTGGACCTGCTAAACAATGACAACAAGAAAAATAGCCGGGTGTTGTGATAGGCACCTGTAGTCCCAGCTGCTTGTGAGGCTGAGGCAAGAGAATCGCTTAAGCCCAAGAGTTTGAGATTGTTGTGAGCGGTGGCATCATAGCACTCTACTGAGGGCGACATAGTAAGACTGTGTCTCACAAAAAAAATTGAAAAAAATGTAAATGACAACATGTTCCTGTAGAAAATTTGATGATCGCGAGAGGAAGACTATTCTAGAGGAACAACAGAGGCTCTGTGCTGGGAGTGAATTTGCAGGATCTGAGTAACAGGAGAGAGGTGCAAGTCTGTGTTATGGTGAGCAGGGGAACTGCGTTAGGGCTGGGGTCTGGGAGGCCTGGCACGCTCCCCCGTGCTCCCGGCTTGCTATCCAGGTTTGACTCTCAGACAGTGTGAGCAGAGGAGGAGAAAGAGAGATAAAGCCAGGAATTACTGGATTATCGCGGAACAATTATTTGAACGGTTCTATCATAGGCTGGCCCCATAGTTTCTGGGCCCAGAAGATGTTTAAAACCGTCCTTTTCTTCAGTGGAGAGAACCCAGGGCTCTTCTGGTGGTTCCCACTCGGCCTTTCCGATTGCAATTCCGATGTACATTTTCCCCTACCTGACAGTTCTCCTTCCTGTAGACGCTGACTCAGAAGGGGCTGCTACCCATGGGCTCCCAGTAGTGGAGTCCTCTCGTCCAGCAGGTTCAACTGGGCAGAACTTGAAAGGCCTGCAGCTCGGCTCTCCTGTCAGCTCTGCCTGTGTATGGTCCGTGGAAATAAATATCCATTGCTTGTTGCTTATTGTCTCAGCCTCCTTGGGTTGCTGTAACGTAATCACATAGATTGACTGGTTTAAACAGAAACAGCACTCACGGTGTGGAGAAGGGGAACCCAGGACCAAGATGCTGGCAGGTCCAGCATGGCTGCGGCCCCCACTCCTGGGCTGCAAACTACCTCCTTCTCATTATATCCTCACATGGCACAAGGAGTGAGAGGTTCTCGGGGCTCTTTCAGAGGGGCAATAATCCCACTCATGAGGGTCCATCCTATGACCTCCTAAGGCCCCACTTCCAAATATCATCCACTTGGATGTTAGAATTTCAACATATTAATTTCAGGGAAACAGAAACATTTCATTCATTGCCTTGTTCCATCAAACTAAGGGTGCTCAGGACTTCCCTCAGCTCAGCAGCCCTCTCCTGCCTGTGCTGTCCAGATGGCGGTTACCTCACTGCTCAGCTTCTAGACTTCCCAAGTTGGAGTCACGGCCACGGTGGGATCTGCCAATATGTCACTCTGTCCATGTGGCCCCTGGAGAACCCTCAGTTCCTTTACTTGAAATGAATTGGATGGATCCCTCCATTGTCCACTTCCCATTTTTTTGCCAACTCATATACACGCACCTCTTTATAGGAAAGTGTAGGAACTCAAAGCACTATCCAAAACTTCCAGCTTGTACATGCCAATTAGGAAAGGAGAAGGCTGTCAACCGTAGTTATGGGGTTTACTTCGTACTTGGTTGTTTCAAAGTCAGAAAGACTCACTTATCCAATTAGTGGGGACATGAGAAAATGATGTCTCTTTCCTAAAATAGATGGAAAGGGTGACTCTGGGAAAAGAATTCTGGTCCTAATTTAAGAAAGGTGCTATTAAAATAATGAGTCAGTATTTCAAATGACACATCTAAGATGTTCTAGCCAATCACATGTGTATTTTTTTTTTTTTTTGAGACAGAGTCTCACTTTGTTGCCCTTGGTAGAGTGCCTTGGAGTCATAGTTGACAGCAACCTCAAATGCTTGGGCTTAAGCCATTCTCTTGCCTCAGTAGCTGAGTAGCTGGGACTACTGGTACCCACAACGCCCGGGTATTTTTAGAGATGGGGTCTTGCTTTTCCTCAGGCTAGTCTCAAATTCCTGAGAGCTCAAGTGATCCACCCACCTCCACCTCCCAGAGTGCTGGGATTACAGGAGTGAGTCCCCATGCCCGGCGTTATCTATGTAGTTTCTGTGACACCTAACACAGACCTCCAGGAAGGGTGAAATGGAAGAATGGAGACTTCCCTTGCCCACCATCACCTCTATTTTGGGAATTTTATACTTATTAGGGAAATTTCTCTGTGTTACATGGAAAAATAGTGACGGTTACTGGGAGAGCAGTTTTTTCTTCTTCTGTAAAAATAAAGAACGTTTACTTACTCGACGAATTTTCGAGAAAAGAGAATAGCAAAGAAGATGCTAAAAGGGGCTTATAGTCTAGTAGTAGAAAAGAGTCTTGATGTTGGTGTTATGTGGCTTTTTGTTTTATTTTTATTTTTTTATGTGGCTTTTTGAGTTATCCAAAAGGCTTAAATAAATCTGTAGTACCATCTGTCATGTTTTTGGAGAAATTTATCTTGAAGGACAGTGATTTTGTATTTTACCTCTTAATATAGAGGTACCAGATATTCTAAATTCAAAACTCAATGAAACATTGCAGAAAAAAATAGGAAGACCTACATAGGCATCAGCAATAAATATTAAACTGCAGTAATAATGCCATAAATTGTAGCGGTTATAATTCTATAAGTATTATTTATTGAGCACTTACTATATGCTAAGCATTTTTGTGGATTATTTTATCCAGTTTTCTTTTTCTTTTCTTTGTTTTTGAGACAAGTCTCAAGCTGTCCCCCTGGGTAGAGTACTGTGGCATCACAGATCACAGCAACCTCCAACTCCTGGGCTCAAGCAAGTCTCCTGCCTCAGCCTCCCAAGTAGCTGGGACCACAGGCACCCGCCACAATGCTGGGCTATTTTTTGGTTGCAGCCGTCATTGTTGTTTTGGTGGGCCTGGGCTGGATTTGAACCTGCCACCTTAGGTGTATGTGGCTGGTGCCTTAGCCACTTGAGCCACAGGCGCCGAGCCTTTTATCCAGTTTTCATAACAATACTTTTAGGATAAGTGTACTATTTTTTCTTTTTATAGATGTGGGATCTGAAGCACCATCATAGGTGGCAGAGGCAGATTCGAAAACAGCAGTCTGATTCTCAACCACCGCTCCCTGCAGTCTGGACATGGAATTGCACTGCACAGATTCCTTCAGCTACAAATTACCCTTTGGAATCAGCTGTGAATGGAATCTGTCCTCAGGGGATTATTGCAGATAGCCCAAATTTTCTTGGTTACAAGGGAAAGGCTCCTGGCACCCAACTCGATTTTGTAATTTGTGATGTGTGTAAATGATAAGAATCTACTAGATTTCCTGCTAGAGCATGTTTGTTCCATTAATATTATCACTCTGGACTCCTTTGTGTTTGAAATCATTGACATCCTGTTGTAAGCTTTCATCTTACTTGCCCCAAATGAAATCATCCTCAGAGTAATGAGGCACTTGGAAGCAATGAGCTTCAGGGAATTGTCTAGGCATTGGGGAACATCAAAGCCCTGGTGAAGGGCTCTTACTGTCCATGACAGTGCATCTTACCCTTTCCAAGGGAGGGTCTCTCTGCTTCCCACAATGAGATCTGCTCCAAGAATACGTCTTGACTCCAGCTATCACCCCCTCCCCATTTGTGGCTCTGAAATCTCCTCTTTCAAAAGCAGAAAGAAACCCATGGTTCCAAGGTCAGGTGCCAAGTACCCACTGCTACGCACTTGACCACAAGGAATTGGATTTCAGGAATATCTGCTAGGAAAGAAGAATGGACCTCATGCAGAGAGAAAAAGTCTCCCAAGTTGAGTTGGCTCTCTGGATATGGTATTGGTCTTTACTACAGTTTCCACAGACTGAAAAAAATGTTTATAAAACAAAGGCAGCATACAATTTGGTATGGTAACATTTTTTAGAATTTTGTTTTTGCACAGTGGAAACCAGGGCCGATGTGGTCATGATGGAAACTGAGCCAGTTCTGTTACCCCAAAGCACCTCTTCTAAAACACTAATCTGAGTAAGCCAGGCCTGACTTTGCCAGGAACAGCCGGCAAGGCTCTTTGGAGAGACTTCCGGGACAAAATGCTCCAAACCACCACAGCGAAGGCCCCACACCATGTAACAACTTGCACACGGCCCGCCCAGGCTCCGAGGCTCACATTTTTAGGAGTGGAATGAAACCTACCGGTTCCCCTCCTTCTTTCCAACTCAGTGAGAGAAGATCGTGATTGTTTTTGTGGGCAGCATCTTGGTGTACACAGTGCTCGCCTTTCCTCCAGCACTCAGACATGCAGGCAGTGGGGACAGCGCTCGTCCACACTTCCTCAGTTCTCAGTCACCGTGAGATGCCAAGGGAAACATCCGCGTTTCCTGATCTGTGCTTTCAGCCAGGTCATGTGAAAACTAAAGAAAACCCATGTTTTCAGGCCTTGAGAACAGAAGTAACCAGCTACTTTTTAATCACAAAGGAAGTGAGTTACAAAGGGTCAGATTCATGGTGAGAAAGAAAAAGCCTGTAGGAAATGTGTTGGGGCTGGGGGTTGGGAGAGCTGCTCCTGGCTGTGGCTTCACTTTCTATGTGACTAGAATGATTTACTTTCCCTCTTTCCGAAATTAAATTCAGTTCAGCAAGCTAAGAATTTTTTTTTTAGAAAGGACTTATATTTTGGACACTACTGCACTTTAGAAGCTATTTAGATAGTTTTATGCCTCTATTTTCCTAGGAAAATGAAAAACTGATACTTCATTTGTCTGATTCATTTAATGCAACGCTAGCTCAGGCTGAGCGAGAACAGACAAGTCTCTAGCCCTCCTCAGCCTGCATATTATAAGGGGGCAGGTAGAAAATAAACAGATAAATTCAGAAATATATGATTTAATTTCTGACTGTGATGACAATTTAAGGAAAAATAAAACAGAATATTAAGAAGACAGAAAGTGAATAGGCAAGGTGGGAAGGCCCCTTGTAGGAGAAGAAACTTGAGCAGAAGGACTGGAAAAAGTGAGCCATGGCTGGTTCTAGAGGAGTAGCATTCCAGGCAGGCCCAGTGGCTCAAGCCGAGTGTGGAAGGAAAGTGGTGGTGGTTGGGATTGGAAAGGCAGGCAGAAGCCAAGGCATGTCGGCTCCTGTTCACATGATAAGGACCTCAGATTCTATTTCAAGAGTCAGGGGAGGCCTTTGGCAGACTTTATTGTTGACTTATTAATAATTTCATTCCTTTATTCAACAGTTAATTAATGAGTATTTACTATATATCAACTGAGTTCAGTGCTAAAAAAGTTGTGACCTCGATAATCAGATGAGAGAATAAGAAAATACAATGAACAACCAGAAAAAAGTAGAATGAGAAGTTCCAGAAGAGAGGAAAGATGCTGGCACTGCTAATGACTCAATGAGAACACGTGTGCACGTGCTGGCGGTGTGCTCACTGGGCGTGTGGGGCGCCCGTGCGCCTGCTGGCGGAGTGGTTGCTGGGTGCATGGGGCGTGCGTGCGCCTGCTGGTGGCGTGCTTGGTGGGCCCGTGGGGCATATGTGCACCTGCTACTGGAATGTTCGCTGGGCCTATGGGGCACGTGTGCACCTGCTGGTGGAGTGCTTGGTGGGCGCGTGGAACGCGTGTGCACCTGCTGGTGACGTGACTGGTGGGTGTGTGGGGCGCTTGTGTGCCTGCTGGTGGTGTGCTAGCTGAAGGCCTGTGGGGCACGTGTGCACCTGTTGGTGGTGCGCTGGCTGGACCCTTCGAACGCACATACACCTGCTAGTAGAGTGCTGGCTGGGCACGTGGGACTGGCGTGCACCTGTTGGTGGAGTGCCTGCTGGGCACGTGGGGCACATGGGCCTGCTGGTGGAGAGCTTGCTGGGCAGGCACGTGGGGCGCGTGAGACCTGCTGGTGGAGTGCTGGCTGGGTGCGTGGGGCAGCGTGCGCCTGCTGGGGGTGTGCCTGTTGGTGGAGTGCTTGCTAGGTGCGTGGGGTGAGCGTACCTGCTGGCGGCGTGCTCGCTGGGCGCGTGTGTGCCTGCTGGTGGAGTGCTCGCTGAGTGTGTGGGGTGCGCATGCACCTGCTGGTGGAGTGCTCGCTGGGCGTGTGGGGCTGTTTGTGTTTTCTTTCACATCAACTCAGTATCTTATGTACTATTGTTACTATTCCTTGAAGTCAGAAAAGAAAAATTAACAGCATAGGTCATAGAGTGAGTAAGTCACGAAGCCAGGATTTGCTCTTTTCAAAACCACGAAGTTTACCAAGTCAGAAGAAGGAGCTAACAAGACAAGCAATTGTGTTCTCCAATATTTTCTGAAAATAACAGGGATCTTGAGGTTGTGGGACTACAATATTTTATCTACTGGGTCCTCACCAACACTCAGAATGGTTTTAGATCTATATTCCACCATTTATCAAGTATGCATTATAATGATGAGTAGTCAGCTATATAAAAACAATTCCAAAACACCGCAAGGAAAACAGCCCAGGAACTTACGTTTCTTTTACGGGCACGTTACAGTCTGTGGTTGTTTTGTCCTATTTGTTGGTCCCTCATTTTTCCTTTCTCCCCTCTGCATTGCAGCCACCCCAGGGCAGAAGCCAGGCCTCTCTGTTCACCACTGTCTGTCCAGGTCCAGCCCAGAGGCTCGAACACGGGAAGGACTCAATTGCTGAGTGAGTGAGTGATTCAAACTTCATCTCCCCCTTTGCAAGGCCTCTTTTACGGCAGTGGGCCATTCCCCGCAGCCTACAGAGATGGCAGAAAGTGTAACAAGCGTCCGGGTATTTTCCAGTTCAGGTCTGACCCTTTGCTTAATTAAATCTTCCACTTGTGAATGAATCATTTCCATTAATTAAAACAGAATATGCATATGTCTCTGTAACGTATGTGTCAAAGAAGGCGTTCCACCTAGAATACACAGGAGGAGCTGGCCACCATGGTGAGCCATCCATCATAATCTGCTGAAAAGATCAGCTCTAGAATTAGAACTAGCACACTCATCTCTCACACCCTCAGAAGTACTAGTTGCAGCGTCTCGATCAATCTGTCAGCTCCGTGTTAATAGAAGTGGGAACGCAGGGGGGAAGCTGTGAGAGAAGTTTGTTGTGGAGGGCGGAGCGTGTAGGCCCGCAGGAAAAAAATCAATGGTTTTTCTTCAACTTCAAGTCCAAGCCATTAGTATTATTACAGAGGGCTCAGTCCCTGTTATTTTTATTTGTTTCTTGGCCCTTTTCTTTTACTTTCAATACTTACCTGATACTCATCAGGTATTCTTCTGGGTCAAGATAGAGGCAGATGTATACACACACGTATAACTGAAAAGTGAAGCTATATGGACAGGAGGAGATTTAACGGAACAGTGGAGATGGGCAAGAACATTGGCGAATTAATCATGCATGTGGTATGGAACAGTGACAAGAGCAGAGACTCTTGAGTCAGGTTGCCCTGGGTCCAAAGGCCGTCTTTGACACTCGAAAATGTGTGGGCTAGGATCACTGATCTTGGGTTTTTTGAATTGCTGAGCCTCAGTTTTCTCCTCTGTAAAAAAACAGGAATAACAGTACCTACCTTATAGGATTATTACATGGGTAAATTAAAACTCTGAGGTTGGTCGTGGAGGTCCCATTTGTATGTGTAATTTAATGGCATGTTTGTATACGAGCAACACTATTAGAACACAAGCAATGAAAAAATGAGACCAAGGAACAGGCTTTACATCGATCAAAGGCTTGTGAGGGAACGTCCTGGCGCTGCGTGTGATGCCATCCCCTTCTCGTGCCCCCCCCAGTTTGAGTGCTGCTCTCTCCCCCTCCTCTATGGAGCTATAACAGCTTCCTCTTTGCTCCCCTTCTTCTCTGCCTCCAATCCCTTCTCCTTGAGAAACATTTTAAATACATGTTTGCCTGGTCTTCTGCTTCAGAGACTTCAATGACTCCTATGGCTGACGGGGTAAAGCGGCCCCTATTCCAGAGCTTCACTTCACCAGCCTCGTCCCCACACCTGTGTTCTCCCCAGACAGAGCCACTCGCCGTCCCCACAGCACCCGCGTTCCTCTGCTCATGACGTGCTCCGCCTGAAATCTTCCTTTCCCAGTCGTCACCTGCGGAATTCCCAGCCATCCGTTGGGGCCCCGCTAAAGTTTCGCCTCTTCAATGAAGTCTTTTCCTTGTCTCACTCCCCTCCTGGAGAAATTAATCAGCCCCTTGCTCTGTGCTTTGATGCTACTTTGTTTCTGTCCCACACACGCATTTACCACCTTAGACTGAGCATGGTCTGTCCCCAGCTGCACCTTGTTTAGCAAACGTTGAAAGCCACTCCTTCTTTGCAAACCTAAGGCTCTTTTCCCCCACTGAGTTCAAATACTGCATAGAATTATTATTATTATTTTTTTTTTAGGGTACAAATGGGTTGGTGGAGAGATGAGAAAGAGAGAAGAGAACAGAGATTAGGGAAGATGGGGCAGTAAGAATTATGTTGAACCAGTGCCCTCTAACTCCACCAGAGTTGATG
The DNA here is from genome assembly GCA_963574575.1 of Galagoides demidoff. Taxonomy (NCBI): domain Eukaryota; kingdom Metazoa; phylum Chordata; class Mammalia; order Primates; family Galagidae; genus Galagoides; species Galagoides demidoff. The sequence continues at coordinate 1,760 of CAUYQV010026879.1, read as the reverse complement.
CTACAGTGAGATATATTTACCAAAGCATAGCTCACCTGTGAGCGCCACGGGTGCAGGGACCTTGTCTTATTTTCTATTTCTAGTATCCAGTGCTATACCTAGTACTTAATAAATATTGGTTGAGTACGTGGATGGCAAAATATGACAGCATCAAACTATTAGACAGAAGCTCTGAGCAATGTTTCTGGTGCTGAGATTGCAGAGGCAAACCCAGACCGTGAACACTCAGTGTCACACTTCATAGCCAGACTCGGGGGTGGGGGGGAGGGTGGCAAGAGGAGCTGAGGTTTGGGAAACTTGCAAAGTGCCTTGGGCTGCTATAACAAAATACCCTGAACTGGGTGACTTATACATGTTTTCCCTCATGGTTCTGGAGGCTGGGAAGTCCAAGATCAAGGCAGTGGCAGATTCATTGGGGAGTATGCTCCCTGGTTTATATTCTCACATGATGTCAGGGCAAACGAGCGCCCTGGGCCTCTTTTTATAAGGGTACTAGTCTCTAAGTCCCCACCTTGAAATAGCAACATAAGCATTTTAACATAAGAAGTTAGGGGATACGCACATTCAGCTCATAAGAATACTTAAAAAGTATTTTATACACACACATATACATAGACTTGTTTGGTAAAAAATAAACTTCCCACATGAAAGAAACTTTTAATATTATATGGAGTTTATCAGACATGTAGACTGTTTATCTTCTTCACTAAATATTTCTAAGTGAGTTTTTATCTAGGATTCTCCTGCATTTTTTTTTTTGTGGCAAAATATATCATAAAATTCATGATTTTACCTTTTTTTTGGAGACAAAGTCTTGCTCTGTTATCATGGCTAGAGTGCCGTGGCATCTTCATAGGTCACAGCAACCTCAAACTGAGTTCAAATGCTCCTTCTGCCTCGGCCTCCTGAGTAGCTGGGACCACAGGCACCCACCATCACGTTGGCTATTTTTTCTACTTTTTGTAGAGCAGAGGTCTTGCTCTTTCTCAGGCTGGTGTTGAACTCCCTTTCTCAAGCAATCCTTTTGCCTAAGCCTCTAAGAAGGCTAGGGTTATAGGCGTGAGCCCCCGTGCCTGGCCGTTCTTAACCATTTTTAAGCGTACAGTTTAGTGGCTTTAGACACATTGATGATGCTGTGTGATAATCACCTCCATCCACCTCCATAACCCTCTTTGTTTTTGTAAATCTGAAACTCTACCTGTCAAACACTGACTCTCCATTTCCCTTCCCCCTCAGGTCCTGATGGCCACTATTCTACTTTCTGTCTCCATGATTTTTCACTACTTAAGTACTTCATGTAAGTGCAATAATACAGTATTTGCTTTTGTGTGGCTTATTTCTCTTAGCATACTGTCCTTGTGGAGTAGCACATGTCAGAATTTCCTTCCTTTTTAAAGCTGAATAATATTCCAGTGTATGCATATACCCCGTTCATCCACTGATAGACACTCAGGTTGTTTCCACATTTTAGCTAATGTGAACAGTGATGAAGGGAGGTGTCAAATACCTCCTCAGGACCCTGTAGGTATATATTTTGAGTATATACCTACAAGTGGAATTGCTAGTTCATGTGATAATTTTATTTTTAACTTTTAAAGAAACCGCTATACTATTTTTCTTTTTTTTTTTTTTTTTGAGACGGAGCCTCAAGCTATCCCCCTGGGTAGAGTGCCATGGCATCACAGCTCATAGCAACCTCCAACTCCTGGGCTCAAGCGAGTCTCCTACCTCCGCCTCCCAAGTAGCTGGGACCACAGGTG
>CAUYQV010026878.1:0-11547 GCA_963574575.1 Galagoides demidoff | reverse complement strand
TTTTCTAAGTTGCTTAATTATCTAACTTGGGTGATTTCTTCTTCACCCCATCCTTCCTTCACAGTTCTTCCTCTCCCCTGACAAACTCTGCTCAGGCTTCCTAAATACTTTTCCAAGTAGGCCCTACTTTTATTTTTTTTTTAGAGACAAGAGCCTCAAGCTATTGCCCTAGGTAGAGTGCCGTGGCATCACAGCTCAACCTCCAACTCCTGGGCTTAAGTTATTATGTTGCCTCAGCCTCCCAAGTAGCTGGGACCACAGGCGCCTGTCACAATGCCCACCTATTTTTTTGGTTGCAGTTGTCATTGTTTGGCAGGCCTGGGCTATATTCAAACCTGCTTGAGCCACAGGCTCTTTTTTTTTTTTTTTTTTTTGTTTGTTTTTTGAGACGGAGCCTCAAGCTATCCCCCTGGGTAGAGTGCCATGGCATCACAGCTCATAGCAACCTCCAACTCCTGGGCTAAAGCGAGTCTCCTGCCTCGCCTCCCAAGTAGCTGGGACCACAGGCGCCCGCCACAATGCCCGGCCATTTTTTGGTTGCAGCCATCATTGTTGTTTGGCGGGTCCGGGCTGGGGATTCGAACCCGCCACCTTAGGTGTACGTGGCTGGCGCCTTAGCCGATTGAGCCACAGGCGCCGAGCTGCTTATCTTCTTTTTTTAAAAAAATAGGTTTATAGATGATCTTCTTGGGTTTCTAGTTCTTGTTGGGTTAGCTTTAGTTTTATTTTATTTTAGAAATGTATATTCTATACCAATTTTAAAATTTATTGGCATAAAATTGTTTATAATATCTCCTGTTTAATCTCAGCAGTATGTATTACGTATTCTGTTCCATTTCTTTCTTTTCTTTTAAATTTTTACTTTTCCATTTCTAACTTTTTTTTTTTTGAGACAGAGTTTTACTTTGTTACCCTGAATAGAGTGCTATGCAGTTGTAGCTCACAGCAACCTCAAACACTTGGGCTCAGGTGATCCTCTTGCCTTAGCCTCCCAAGTAGCTGGGACTGCAGGTGTCGGCCATAACTTGCAGCTATTTTTTGAGACAGTGTCTGGCTCTTGATCAGGCTGGTCTCGAACTCCTGAGCTCAGGCAATTCACCTGCCTTGGTCTCTCAAAGTGCTAGGGTTACAGGTGTGAACCACCTCTTCGGGCCTCATTTCTGACATTATTTATCTGGGTCTTCGTTTTTCCTGTCTTGGCTTGGCAACTGTCTTTCTATTTTGACATCCTTTTTAAGAAGTTATTTTTAATTTTGTTGATTTTCTTTGTTGTGTTTGTTTTCTTTCTTGTAAATTTCTGCATTTATCTTTAACATTTTCTTTACTTTATTCTTTGGGTTTATTCTGCCTTTCTTCATAACTTCAACTTCTATTCTTTATTCATTCATTTAACAAGGAGTTATTCATCACATTTTATGTGTCAGGCTCTGGTTCCAGATATCCAAGATAAATAGTATAACAAAACAAGACAAAAAGTAGGGGGAGGTGGCTCAAGCCTATAATCCTAGTGCTCTGGGAGGTCAGGAGGGAGGAGTTCAAGACCAGCCTGAGCAAGAGTGGGACCCAGGCTCTACTAAAAATAGAAAAATCAGCTGGGGGGGTATGGCTGGAGCATATAGTCCTAGGGAGGCTGGGGTGGAGGTTTGCTTGAACCCAGGAGTTTAAGGTTGCTGTGGGCTAGGATGATGCCACAGCACTTTAGCCTGGGGAACAGAGTGAGACTCTTATCTCAAAAACAAACAAACAAACAAAAAAAAAACAGAACAAAAGGAGATAAGATAAGATGAGGCAAGATGAGACAAGATGAGATAAGACACAAACCCTCTGCACTTGTGGAGCTTACATTCTAGTGGAGTTTCATGTTAGACAGTGACAGTTAGACAGTGTTATGGAGAAAAATGAAGCAAGGTAGAGGAGTAGGTAGTGTTGTGGGGAGAGGAAGGTTGCAGAGCCTCACTGAGAAGGAGAAACTTAGGGGCCTGGCAGGGGAAAGGCAGAAATTGTGGAGGTTGTGTTTTGGGAGAGAGGATCAACAACCTGGTCGTGAGACTGGACTGAAGGAAGTGTGGCTAGTCAGGTTACAGAGAGCCACTAGGGCCTCACAGTTTTGTAGGCCAACACAGGGCCAGTATTTACTCCAAGGGAAATGAAACTCCAAAGTGTTCTTTGGGGTGGAAAGTGGAGGGCAAACAGAGTCTAACACTTTCATTTGGGTGCTTAGTTCAGTAACTTTTAGCCTTGGCCTTGGGAATAAGTGTCAAAATACGTGAATTTCCTTTTAAGTACTGCCCTAGTAGCATCCTACAAGTTTTATTCTATTTTAAATATATTTGCACATAGAGTTTAGGAGAGCGCATCCTAGCCCACAGCAACCTCAGACTCCTGGGCTCAGCAATCCTCCTGCTTCACCCTCCCAAGTGACTGGGACTATAGGTTTTTCCGATTCTCTTTCTTGTTACTAATTTCTAACTTAATGATATTATGGTCACAGACTGAGGATTATATGTTGCCAAATCCTTTGACATTTGAGGCTAGCTTTGTGGTCCAGCAATTAATCAGTTTTCACAAATGTTCCATGTGTACCTGGAAAGAATGGTCATTTTCTAATTATCATGTTTGATGTTCTCTGATGCTCAAGAGATCACATTTGTTAATTATTCTCTTCAAATTTTCTATGATTCTTTCTCAATTTTTTTTTCAGCTTGATATACCAGTTACTTAGGGAGGAGTATATTCTATCTCATTCTATTGACAGGTTTGTCAGTTTCTTTTGTGTATATATTTTATATATCTGTTTCACTGTTTCTCATCCATATTCCCCCCTCTTTTATGTTTTATGTCTGCTAATTTGGTGGTTACCATTTATATTTTAACATGTCTATTTAACAATGTTGAAAATTCCTAAATATTTTTGCCTCCCTCCTAATCATATACTGACCATAGACTATTACAACTCTGATTATACTTTTTCATTTTATTCTACTGTTTCCCCATATTTAGTTCTTTTTTGCCTTCTCTCTTGTATTGTACATTGTTATTATTGTTTTATAGGTAAATGTTTGTTTACATTTTTCATGTATTTCCTAATATCTTTGGCCTTGGCTTTACTGAATCTCAGATCTTTCTTTCATTAGGGATGTTCTTCTGTCAGTGGGAAGTATATTCTTTATATTTATTTATTTATTTATTTATTTTGCACTTTTTTGGCTGGGGCCAGGTTTGAACCCGCCATCTCCGGTACATGGGGCCAGCGCCTTACTCCTTTGAGCCACAGGTGCTGCCCTTTTATTTATTTGTTGAGACAGAGTCTCACTTTGCTGGCCTTGGTAGAGTGCCTTGGCGTTATAGCTCACAGCAGCCTCAAACTCTTGGGCTCAAGCAGTTCTCTTGCCTCAGCCCCCCAAGTAGCTGGGAATACAGGTGCCTGCCACAATGCCTAGCTACTTTTAGAGACAAGGTCTTCATCTGGCTCAAACTGGTCTCCAACCTGTAGCTCAGGCAATCTACCACCTTGGCCTCCCAAGTGCTAGGGTGAGCCACCATGCCTGGCCACAAAGTATATCCTTTAGAAAGTTCTTTACATGATTGAAAACTCATGAAGGTTTTGTTTGTTTGTCTGAAACTTTCTTTAATTCTTCCATGTTCATGAAAAGAATTTCTTTCAGCAAGAAAATCTAAGATGGTAGTTATTTTTTTTCTACATAATCAACATACCATTTCATTGTCTTTCGGCTTTCACTTTCGTTTTTGTGAATTCAACTATAATTGCCATTCCTTTGTAGGTGATCTTTTTACTTCTTTAAAAAAAATAATCTCTTTTTGGAGGGCTTCTGAAGTTTCATTGATTTGTCTCAGTGCAAATTTCTTAAAAAAAACAAAAACAAAAACAAATGCATTGAAGTAAGAAGGGTTGGAAATTCTGGAAGATTCCTAGGCATGGTTTCCTTGAGTAGTACACCCTCCCCATTCTCTCTTTTATTTCTCCCTGTAGCTCTAACTGGACACAACTTTATCCTCTGCACTATTCCCTATGCCTTCCAATCACCATTTCCATCTCTTTTCTCTTTGAGATGCATTCTGGGCCATATTTTCAGAGTTGTCTTATTTCCTTAAACACGTAAAATATTGTTGGCTTTCATTTCATATCAGATAGCTTTAAAACTGGAAATATTGTGTGATTATTCAGCTTATTGTTTTCCCTGGCTCTCATCCAGGTGTATTGTTTCTCTGTGTTTTGTGCTTTTATCCTGCGAGCTGCTCATTTTTCTTGGAACTTTATCTAGAGAATTTTTTGAGACCTGGGATGTTATTACTACAGTGAGGATGTGTGTTTGCTTCTACCACTTGCCGGGGCATATTACTAAACCAGGACTAAATTTAAATGAAATTCTCCACTTGAGGGGTGTGTGTGTGTATGTGTATTTGCCACATAGCATGAATTGGGACCACAAACCTATGTGAGAGGTGGCGGTAAATTTAAAAAATTAAAAACACTACGGTGCATCTTACAAGGGTACATGTGAAACTTACTAATTGTAGATTATAAATGTCTTAACACAATAACTAAGAAAATGCCATGAAGGCTATGTTAACCAGTTTGATGAAATTTTTCAAATTGTATATAAAACCAGCACATTGTACCCCATGACTGCATTAATGTACACAGCGATGATTTAATTAAAAAAAATTAAAAAGAGTATTCCCTTCAGGCAGTTCCAAGGATGAAGTAGGCAAATTTACCTTTTGACTTTTATTTGTTTCTCATTCACCCTTATAGGCAAGGGAGTAATTAGACTCCTCAACTTTGTTGGCAAGAGAGTTTTCTTCTCTCACCTGTATCCCTAAAGTTTTGAGCACCAAACCTTTCTTTCCATTTAGAGCACTCCCTCAGTTCAAAGGTTTATTACCCCTTGCTGACACTACTGTAATAGCTACTTTATTTGTTTGTTGGTTACTAAGCTTTTTCTCCACCCCCATTTTTGCACTACCATCAGAGTGATATTTCTAAAAAATAAAATATATAATATGACTATCAGACAGAAAGGAGATATTTGGCATGCAAAAAACTCCACAGATTTCCTGTAGATTGCAGCTGGAGTCTCCCCTCATCCACAGCAAAGTCTCCAGCCACCTCTTCTATCCTATGGATTCTACACTTAAGCCAAACCAGATTATTCACTATTTTCCAAACATTTCATGTATGTTAGCATTGTCCATTTTCTCATCTTTCCATATGTTGTGATCCCATCTAGGATACTTCTGAATCTCATAGTTGAGACTACAAGTGGCAGGTAAGGTATCTAAGGTACATAATTTAAGGAGGCACTAATGTTCAAATTCATGCAAGTGAAGTATAGTTTCTGCCTAAAGAATTGCCTAATACAATAGTCAAAGGCAAGCTCAGATACAGCCTATTTACCTTCTTATAAAAGCAATGTAACTTGTGTTAAATTCCATATCCCAAGAGGACAGAAACTATGTTTTCCACTGTATCTTGAGTCTATACTGTGTTTCCCCGAAAATAAGACACTGTCTTATATTTATTTTTCTCAAGAAGACACACTAGGGCTTACTTTCGGGGGATGTCTTATTTTTATTAGTATAGTACAACAATCTACATTTATTCAAATACAGTTAAGTCATCTTCTTCTGGAACCTGACTGTGGGAGCTGACCTTGTTGGTGGGGCTGGTGCTAGTGATGCGTGAACTCCTTTTCTCTAGCTGTTCCCATGTGCGTAATAGGATGCCTGGGACGAGGTTACCACAGGCACACCCATGAAAATGCTAACAGCTCCGAGAAAGGAGCTGTGGCAGATAAAAGGTATTCCAGTCTTCCTTACTCCACCGAAATGCAGCCTTCCTTACCATCACTAGGTCTTATTATCAGGGTAGGGCTTATATTTAACAAATGCATAGAAATCCTGCAAGGGCTTATTTTTTGCATAGGTCTTATTTTCGGGGAAACACGGTAGAATACTACATAGCACATATGTTTGAGAAATATTTGGTGAATGAATAGACATCAATGAGTAGATTCTGAGTTTTTGATGGCAAAGAATAAGTCATATTCTTTTGTTTCCTGCCACCTTATCATTCATTCACTCTTAAGAAATGTTTATTGGGTGGTGCCTGTGGCTCAAAGGAGTAGGGCACCAGCCCCATATGCCAGAGGTGGTGAGTTCAAACCTTAGCCCTGGTCAAAACTTAAAAAAAAAAAAAAAAAAGAAATGTTTATTGTTTGAATGAAAGGAGGGTCTGTTCAGTCCAACCCAGGCCCTGGGACATTTCTAGGTGAACCCACACATTGCCTGCTTGCTCACAGCTCTTTTCTCCAGAGAATTTGTGGCATGGCATAGGGGGAGATAGGCTGGAACTTCCAAAGCTGGCTACCAAGTCATTTGGAAGCTTCTAATACACACATGAATTCTTGAACCCTTCTCTCAGAGACCCTGATTCCATTTTTTTCTGAGTCAAAATCCAGTAATCTGCATTTTTATGAAATCTCTATGTGGTTCTGGTAATTAGTTCAGTAAGGGACTAAGTCACCATGGCATCGACATCTAATTTTATTTTTCTAGATATTCACATGAATTTGTTTAAGAACAGAAATTGTCATAAAGATTTTAGGATCTTAAATGTTTTAAAAATAATTTACGTGCCTGCAAATGTTTCTTAAACATACCAGAAGACATCCTGAGAGTACGGAGTAGGAGGAAAGACGTGACCACAAATATTCGTGGGGTTCAGATCCAATATTTGTTTATTTATATCCAGTCTGCCTTCTGGAAGACTCTAATGGCATCTCAGAGGATATTGTCCTAAATGGATGAAACAGAGAGTGTTGACCAGTAAAGAAAGCAGAATGGAGGGAAAAAGTGGAACTTAAAATAATTTCAGTCTTTACATAAAATAACTTCCTTCTGGAGAATGAATTCCATAAATAATTGAGATAGCTGATGGAACAAGTAGCTGAAAGAAAAACATACACATTCAGTGTGAGCCTCAAACTGTTCTTCAGTCCTTCCGTGACATTTAGATCCGAGTACATTGTAGGCACTAGGAAGTAATGGATGTCATGGAGGTGTTATGCTCAAAGACATTAAAAATAATCTACTCCCTTAGAAATAAGCAACTAACCTAAGCCATGAGGAACTCTCAGGGAGACAGAAATAGCTTCTGTGGTCCCCACTGCTCTTTAATTTCTATTTCTACCATTTCATTATTCATCATTTCTATGCAGCTCACTTTGTTTATTTAAAATGTGATTCCAGACGACAGGCAACAGTCCCAGTGTTCTCAGTCTTGCACAGCCCTTTCCGCCTTGAGAAACAGAAATTATATAACTTGTTTTCAATTGTGCAGACTGGGGAGGATTCACATGTTCAGTTTGGTGAGCTTCCAGGAAATAATTTTAAAGTGTTTATCTGAAGTTTATCCAGACTTTCTTGATCTAGAAGTTAGACAGGAAACCCAGTAGAGAATTGAAAGAAACCAGGCTCTGAAGAGAGGAAACTCTAAGTGTGGATTCATCTAGGCAGGATGATTCTGAGCTGAGACAGCACCCAGCATTCACACCCTGGAAAGTAAAAGTGATGTTAGGAATCACTTACGTGATTTAGAAATGACATTAATATTAATATTTGCTGTCATTTCCTATTGTTCATTGCTCTGGTTACTGTTGCTATATAGCACACTATCCCAGCATGTTGTGGTATAAACCATTTTATTTTGCTAATGATTTGGGAGGGGTCAGGAATAGGGCTCAGCTCGGTGGTTCTCGCTTGGGTTGCAGTCAGATGTTCACCCTTTGAAGCCTTCACTAGGCTGGATGTCTGAGCTGGCTTACTCATGTGGCTGGCCGTTTGTTACTGTAAGCTAGGGTTGTCTATGAGACCATTACCTAGAACATCTACATGGGGCCTCTTCATCATGGTGCTTTAGGTTAATCATATTTCTGTCAGGGCAGTTGACTTCTCCCAGAGCAACCTCCCAATGGAAACATGCAGATCCTGGATGGCCTTTTGTGATGTAGCCTCAGAGACCATTTCCACTATATATATATTCTCTTGGCTGAAACAGTCATAAGCTACTCAAATTCAATAGGAAAAGACACATATTTTACCTCTCAATGAGAGTTGTGTGAGAATTATGGCCATTAAAACCCCCCATCATATTCATAGAATACCAAACATTGAATAGAATATGTATTTTACATAATCCTCACAAAACCCTATAAGGCAGGTATTATTTTTGTTCATGTTTTAGAGATGAGGAATCTAGATTCAGAGAGGTTAGGTAATTTGCTCTAGGTCACACAGCTATTAAATGGTTGAGATGGTATATGTATCTGAACCTACAGCTGTCTGTCATCAAATCCCTGCTTTTCTGTTAAGCTGTACAGTATTTTAAAGAGTTAAATTTGGTCTGAAATCTCAGTCATTGCATTGTTCTAGGCAATTGGATAGAATGTCAGCACATGAAATGTCATTTGGGGTGTCCTGTCAGTCACTTTAAAATGAAGAATATTCATTTGAGATTGTGACCCTTGCCTTTAGGTAGGGAAGGACGTGTTTTTAGCTGAGTTCAGCTCCTACTCTGGAGATGGAATCTGGGTTGCTACTACTTAGGTAGCCCAAGGCAAAATAAGAATCCCATGTGAAATTGGTGGTGGTGAGATTGCTGAATAAATAAGAAACAATTGTATTAATTTTAGGAGGCAGGTCCTATGGCAAAATTGAAAACTGGTTGTTAGCAGGCCAGTGTGAGCTACGCCAAGTGCCCTGTGGACAGGAGGAGTCCATCACAATGGTTTTGGGCCTGCATGGCTGAGAGCAGATGCTGTCTTACAGGACCTAGAGACAGGCTGATTCAGGTGGGAGTAGGAGGTGAGGGCAGGGAAGTGAGCAGGAACCATGTTTCCCTGCCCCCCAGGTCTAAGACAGAAGAAGCACAGCAACTAGAGAACAAAGACCTTTTCTTCCTCAATCCCTTTCTCTTTTCTTTCCACAGATATTTATGGACTGTTTCTAGAAGGGGTCGTGGGCCCTGGAATTAGGGTGGTAAACTCTTTAGATATCCTTGCCTCCATGTTGTTTACAGTCTAGATGGTTAGGGGGAGTCATTAATGATTATACAATAATTAGCTAGTTACCATGGTAATAGGCTGTGTTAGAGACTTTACCTGCCTCCTCCTCCTCCACTCTTCATTTCAATAACTGGGTCTTCTGCAGTAGTAGAGAGTATGCGGCTGGAAAGTACAGTTCCAACCTCCCTTGCAGCTAGGACTGGTCACGTGAGTCAGTTCAGGCTAATAGAAGTGATGTGTGCTCCTTCCAGATCCTTTCTTCAAAATGAAAACTAATTGCCCTCTACTTTTTTCCCTTTTCCTTTCCCACTGGCAGGTAAATGGTAAAAATTTGAATAGACATGTTGGACAGAGAAATGCAAGCTATTCGTTCAAGGTGGCCTTGCTAGTTTTTTTTCCATGTTGTTATTACAAAAGATTAGCTTTTACCCTAAATGAATACAGCAGTATCCCTGTGAAAAGATATAGTGTGTTATAATGACACTGGGATATTATCTGATTAAGATTTTGTTAGAATGAGCAGTTTCTGTCTTTTGTGGATAAAACAGGAGTTGGCAAAATAAATAAAACATAGTTTGTAATTGTTTCTTCTACTGCTTTCAAAATGTCTTCTAACTAAAGCCCTTTCATGGCAGAAAATAAAAAAAAAAGGGCCTGGATTAGGGCTGCCAGATAAAATATAGGATGCCTAGTTAAATTTGAATTTCAGACAAACAAATAATTTTTTAGTATAAATATTCCATGCAATATTTGGGAAATACTTACACTAACTTTTTTTTTATTGTTTAACTGAGTTCAAATTTAGCTGGGAGGCCTGTATTTTTATTTGCTAATGCTGGCAACTCTAGTCTGGACTAAGTCCCTGGGAGATTTGAAGAGCTAAATTCTTTATTCTTAAGACTTATTCATCTTTATATATACAATGCCTGGCATATAGTAGGAGATCAATAAAAACTAATTTAGCTTTCTGTAATAACAAGGGTAAATCACTCATTTATCATTGTTATTATCAGATGATAAATCATCTGAAACGTGAAACCAATAAAGGCTCAACATTGTTCATTCTTTCAACAGATTTAATTTGCCATGATTATGGTTACTTAAAATTTTGGTTCTTCTACACATTGTCTCAGATTACCTTAATCAGATCATTGTTCAGGTGATCTTAAAAATGGATTAAAATTTCAATAATGATTTTACATTATTATTATCAATATCATTATATAATATTATCTGGGGAATAGAGATTTTCACAACATTTGTTCTAGAGAGCCTGGAAGTTTAATCTGTTCGATGCTTCCAATTCAAAAGTTGTATATATTTAAAAGAATGGAAATCTTTGGGTGGTGCCTGTGGCTCAAAGGAGTTTGGCGCTGGCCCAATATGCCAGTGGTGGAGGGTTCAAACCCAGCCCCGGCAAAAAAAAAAAAAAAAAAAAAAAAAAGAATAACCCTTAATTTTCTGTGGAAGCAGGATGAATGAAGAATCAGGCACATTGGTTGATTTTAGATCAAAGTTCATGATCTTTCTTCTTGGTTAACCTTCTGCCATAATCTTTGGTGATTCTGACATTCTTTTTGGTGGCTCTTCACACCTGAAGCCCCATATATCCTCTGTCCCTATGCTCTCCTGACCAATGTCATCATCCCTTGAAATGGAGCCAACACCAGGATCTAACATAGGGGATTTTCCTCCTAACCACAGGCTCTTTTCCATTTTTCTCAAGTCCTTCCTTCTGCTGCATTTTCTTTGCCTCTTCATTGTATCTTCCAGGACTTTGGCTGGGGTCCTGCCCTGGGGCAGGTCCATTAAGACCTGTGGGTCTGGTGGCCACCGATTAAAGAAATATAAAGTTAGAAACAATGAGAAAGAAAGAGATGAGACACACAGAATATAGAATTTTCAAAGGTGGGAACAGGGGACCACCACCGCCTTGTGGGGTTCTGGCAGTGACCCCAGGTGTCAGTTCTACTCAGCTCTTATTGAAGGCTATTTGCTCATAAGCCTAAAGGGTAAGCTGAGGAAGGGAGCAAAGATGCCAGTAGTTTCTCTGAGCGAGCATATCAGCTCCTATTATTTCTATGATCATTAACTGTAAGGGTCTGAGCAGTCTTTAGAAATCTGGAACCTGAGCCTTGTGTAGGTGCAGCCTCCTGTCTGAAGTCACACACACAGATTCCTAGGGAGGTGTTAAACTCTGCTAGTTCACTGTGGAAGAACATGCCCCTGGTGTCAATCTCCTCTGAAGAATTGGTGGGAGAGAGGAATTTTCCTCTCATCACCACCACAGAGGGTCATTTTCTGTGATAAGGGATATAAGTCCTGCCCATATTTCAGGGCTCAAGCTGTTCCCTTGATCTCTGCCCCAGCCAAATATAAATCTCCACAATGGGTATTTGCTTTGACTGTTGACTGGGCAGGAAACAGCCTAGTTAATGTATCTTTCCAGGCCTTGCCACAG